>JACEFZ010012665.1:120000-287500 GCA_014155875.1 Cepaea nemoralis | reverse complement strand
AGTCAAGGTATTGTCGTGTGTCTAGACTTCTTGATATTTCTCATGAATTTGTTATATTGTCTGCTACATCTAGATTTTCAATGCTTAGTTTATATTTGCCGGTCTCTCTGGCCGAGGGGTTACAACACTTTCTCTGTAATCCCGTTTATCACGCAGAGTCTCGTAGCGGGCGAGAGCTGGAAGCGGTTCTACCCCCGCTGGTGACTTGCGGGATAACTGAGCCGGCCGCTCAGAAAGCAGTGGCAAACTACTGAGCGTAATCTTGCCAAGAAATCAACAGACAGCTGAAAGATGCTGCTGTTGACAGCGATGTCATGTAAAGGATATGCGAATTTAAAAAAAAAAAAAAGTTTATATTTACGAGAGAGCTTCACGTGAAAACCTTAAATATTTCTTTTTTTTTCTGTATGTATGAATATATTCTGAAAAAGTAAAGAACAGATACATCATTTTTCGATGTAGTCACCACTGCATTCAATGTAAGTCCCCCAGCGCCGATAAAGTGCTTGGAATCCTGTAGAAAAAAATAGTATCTTGGTTGCGTGTGTAACCTCTCATGCATTACCTGTTGTACCTCTTCATCTGACCGAAAAGTCTGTCACAGAAGTCACGCCGTTTTAACACTTTCTTCTCCACTCATACACTTGATGGACTGACAGGTATACATAACCATACTGGACATTCATTCGCCAATGAATTTCTATAGGTTTCAATCCATCACTGATGTAAAAATGTACAACAACAACAAAAATCACGGATGGTGCATGTCGGAGTGGGGTGGCAGTCTTAAACTGTCCTTATGACTCTAACGTGTTAGTCTGCACCGTGATGCCACGTGTTTAAAACTCTTGAGTGCAATGATGACATCCCAACAGATAACAAACTAACTAAC
This sequence comes from Cepaea nemoralis, assembly GCA_014155875.1. Classification (NCBI taxonomy): domain Eukaryota; kingdom Metazoa; phylum Mollusca; class Gastropoda; order Stylommatophora; family Helicidae; genus Cepaea; species Cepaea nemoralis. Next base: position 286,608 of record JACEFZ010012665.1, on the reverse strand, counting down.
TATTGCTTCATTGTCTGCTATTTGTCCATGCCCAGTATTCACTCTCTACTAATGAAGAATCAGATTCTCTGGGCTGGTCAATTGACTCGCATGCCAGATCACAGGCTCCCTAAACGAATATTTTACGGGTCAGCGACTGATAAGAGGGAAATCATGGATGGCTCAGGCGGGAAATACGATCAGACAGGTGTGCCCCTTGGAGAACATTAGGCGTGGAGAGGAGTGGGTCATAGTGCCAGCGGAGCAGTTAGACTTGTGCAGAGTTATAATCACATTAAGCCGGGAGTGCAGGGAGTGGCCAGCAGGGGCCACGGAAGTGGAAATCCAGCAACTAATTCAGGACAATGCTCACTCGAGTGATGTGATTATCTACACAGATGGTTCGGTGTCAAGAGGTGAGAGAAGTGGCTGGGGGTTCATAGCCAAAGCTAATGGTCGATGTTTGGGGCAGGAGAGCCTGGCATATGATACCACAACATCCAGCTTAAGAATGGAAGTGGAGGCAGTCACTGCGGCTCTCCGCTGGATGGAGAATACGACACACACACATCGTGATTGTAACTGACTCAGAAAGCATGCTGACGAGGGTGAGGACGGGCAGACTTCGTGCGGAGTGGCTTGCTTCGCTTCTGAGGTCACGGGTGACAAGCATCGCCTGGATCTTTTCTTCCGGGCATGCCGGTGTGCTGGGAAATGAAAAGCGGACAGATTGGCTGGCTCTGCAGAACTTGGTGGAGTATTGATACATGACAAGGCAGACGTGGTTGCGGCCTTGTGGGAGCACGTGCACACCTCGGAGGAGCAAATGGATTACCATGGTCTGGCAAGAATGAGACAACGAGGAGTGACGAAGGGATTTGGCCGACGCTCAACGCTCAGAGGAAAGGCGAGACGGACTTATAATCAGATTGCTACTGGTACTATTAGTGTTGGAACTCTTCGCTGGCTGCTGAGGATGGGGACGGAGCACTTATGGGAATGCCCCGAATGCTGTGATGTCGATTCCTAAATCAATCAATCATTTACGGCGAGCTGTGTTGTGGTAAACGCTCCCAGGGCGGCCAGAGGAAACGCTTTAAAGACACTGAAAATATCGCTCAAAGCTTTATGGAATTTATCACGACACATAGGAGACTGCTGCCAAAGACCGAAATCCATGGCGTACATCATTACGCAAGGGTGTAGTCACTTGCGAAGCAAACATGACTGCAAGAGCTGTGAAAAAAAGGCTGGACAGAAAAACCACCACAGGAGATCCTCTTTCTGGAACGTCAAGCATTCTTTGTCCATACTGTCAAATAACATTTCGAGCCAAAACAGGCATTACCAGCTATCTTATAGCTCACGGGTCAAAACTTTCACCTCCACTGGATGAAATGCATGGTGAAGGATGTGAAGAAGAAGGTGGAGGAGGATGGGAAGAAGAAGACGGTGTAGGAGGATGGGAAGAAGACGTTAGAGGTCGAGGAGGAGGAGGAGGAGGAGAAGAAGGTGTAAGAGGAGAAGAAGAAAAAAGGAGGAGAAGGAGGAGAAGAAGAAGGTGGAGAAGACGAAAAAGAAAAGAGGTGGACGAGGAGGAGGAGAGAACAAAGAAGAAGAAAACGTAGGAGCAATAAGAGGAAGAGGACGAGAAGATGGAGAAGAGGACGAAGACGAAATACGATGGGAAGTCAATAAGTAAGTCACAAATGGCTAGAACTTTCGGCGTCATTGTGGGTTGTCAGTGTTAATGCTGACAAATGTTTGTCCCGTGGAAAAAGTTAGGAGGGCGAGTCAATAAGTAAGTCACACAGTTATGTGGGATGGCCGGTAAATGAAAACAAAGCACGCAGGTCTATGCAGCCGGTTTGGGAGGACTGATAAAACGATAGGATGAGTACATCAATGTTGGTGGAAATCATGTTGAGAAATAAAGAGACAATGTATGTATGAAAATAAACTGGTTTCAAGATGTTATCATGTGTAGTTATTGTTTTACAGCCATTTGTGACTTACTTATTAACTTACCCTCGTATGTTGCGAATATATCTATTCTTCAGTTCGCATATGTATTATGTCTTCCCCGAATCCTTTTAAACACGATGTTCATGATCTGATAGTCGCGGGGTTCAAAAGACAAGATTCACAGCTTTGTTCTCTATAACACGACAGTAAATGCTTCCCTTTATAACACTACTGTCATTGATGAGTATGTTTATATTGAATTTTCTCATGAATAGGGGCGTTGGGTTTCTCATTGTGTTAACACTGCTTTGTATGTATGCTTGTATTGTAATAGCTCACTGTTTTCTTTGGTTAGGGACTAGAAAAGCCAGATAGAGAATTTGTTTAAGCTCGTAATTATATTCCGGTACCCACATAAACTCGTTAATATCCTCTCTCTCTCTCTCTCTCTCTCTCTCTCTCTCTCTCTATATATATATATATATATATATATATATATATATATATATATATATATATATATATATATATATATATATATATATATATATATATACGTTTTACGTAAAATTGTCTATAACATCACACACACACACACACACACACACACACACACACACACACACACACAAATAATAACACTGGGGTTGACTGCTGCTAATTCAAGAGTCACACAAAAAGCAAAACATGTAGAGTTGATTGCAACTAATTCTTGAATCAAACAACCACACAAAACATACTAGAGTTGACGTGAACTAATTCATGAATTACACAACCAGGAAAAACATGTTAAAGTTTATTGCAACTAATTCATGAATCACACAACCAAGTAAAACATGTAGAGTTGACTGCAGCTAATTCATGAATCACACAAACAGGCAAAACATGCTAGAGTTGATTGCAACTAATACACCAATAAAACAACCACACAAAACATGTTAAAGTTGATTGCAACTAATTCATAAATCAAACAGCAAGACAAAAAATGCTACGGTCGATTGCAACTAATTCGTGAGTCATACAGCCACGCAAAACATGCTAGATTTGATTGCAACTAATTCATGAATTAAACAACAAGGCAAACAAATTGCTAGATTTGATTGCAACTAATTTATGAATCAAACAACCAAGCAAAACATACTAGATTTGACTGCAACAAATTCATGAATTAAACAAGGCAAAACATGCTAGATTTGATTGTAACTAATTAATGAATCAAACGGCCAGGCAAAACATGCTAGATTTGATTGCAACTAATTCATTAATTAATTCCGTTTGCTACGTTTGTTTCTTGTTTTCAGACGATAGCGAGAATTGAGGGGAACAAGTTGATTCAAGATCAGAAGGGAGACGTCGATTCCCACATTGAGAGAGAGTTCTCAAAGGACAGCTTTGTCTTAGTGAGTTTTTATGTTTCTTTTTTTTTCCAACTGGAACAGGATTAAACCGAAACAACGACGACTAGCTGTCATCATCATCATCATCATCATCATCATCATCATCATCATCATCATCCTCACCATCATCATCATCATCATCATACCTATCATCATCATCATCATCATCAGAGTCGTTTATCAGTTCTGTTTTCTTGTCTCGACCATACCACGTTGCCAAGCCTTCCAGTTATTTGCTTCTCTGTCTTCCCCTTGTTCTTTTCTCCTCCGTATTGCCAGTTGTCACCAAGTTCTCCAATTGATTTCTTCTCATAACGTGTCCAAAGAATTGTGACACTGCGTCTAATTTCTCTAATCAGTTTACAGTTTTCATTTGTTTCTTATAGGATTTGGTCATTGGTTTTTGAGTCTTCCAATGGTATTTGTATTGTCCTCAGAAACCACATTTCCACAGCCATTAAATTTTTTTCAACTTGTCCAAGCTTCACATCCATACAAAAGTACAGGTTCTATGTAGCACCTCAACCCTCTTTTTCTCGTTGCAAATGACATCTGTTTATTTGTCAATAGGTTTTCCATCTGGCAAAAGGCTACCTTCACCGTGATGATTCTTGTTTTAATCTCTTCAAGGCATCTACCATCAGATTTTATGACTGTTCGAATATAATTTTACCGATTCACTTGTTTAAGAATATTCCCATTTACTTGTATATTTCTTTCTTTCTAGTGACTACCATAATCTGTGTCTTCTTACAATTTAATTCTAACCCTAGTTGTTCACTGTGTGCAACAACCTCATCTACTAAATGTTGTAGATCCTGCTCATTGTCTGCAATCAGTACTGTATCATCTGTATATCTAATGTTACTGATGTCGCCACTCTTCCAAATAACGGTCCCATATTATTTATTGTAAAAAGTATCCCTTACAGGGCCTCATTGGGTGATAGACTGTGTAGTCGAGGAATGCTAACTGGGATGTGTTTGGGGACACTGCATTTATTAATTACAGACATAGACATATAATTGCGTTCGCAAGTAGAAGGCAAGCAGGTGCTTTTGTGTAATGTATTTATTGAAATAAAGAATCATATAAATTGAATGTGTTGTCGATCATTTCCGGTTGAGTGTGTGGTGGCCTGCTAGGCCGATCGATGGAAGCAATAAATGTGTCTGGGTCCGGAGGGCCCTCAGTGTTGTGGGTAGTACAAAATATTGATATACACTCCGACGACAGTGAGGGCCCTCCGGGCCCAGAAACATTTATTGCATGAATCGATCGGTCAAGCAGTCCATCACACACTCAACTGGAAGTAAACGACAGCACATCGCCCCTGAATCAGCATATCTTCCCGGAATGAACATAATCACCTAAGGAGGCCCTGTAAGGGATTTGTGGCCGTTATCTGGAGGAGTGCCCTGATGTCAGTACCGTGTGGTAGATTATCTCAGTATGATACAAGTCTTCGAAATGCCGCCCCTTATATGTTTTTTTATTCTCTTTTAACATGCCGCACCCTTATGAAGCCCCCTCATGGTGCCGCCTGATGCGGCAGCCTCTCTGTAGCATAGCACGGCAAGGCCCTGGTGGATGTTACGTTCTCCATTGATGATTCCTCTGGTGTATCTTCTAAGTTTCTGAATATATGTTCACTATATAGGGAAAAACGATCCGGAGACATTACACGTCCGTGTCGCACACTTCTCTTATATTGACTTATTTCATTATCAATCCTTATGGGAGCTTGTTGTTTCCAATATAAGTTTTTAACAAGTATAAGTTCTTTCTCACCAATTTGTTGACGTCTTACTTTATCGAAAGCCTTTGTGTAAAGCAAAAATGTAGGTCTTTATTTACTTCTATAGAACTTTCAATTAATGTTCTCAGCATATATACATTCGTAGTATAGTAAGAAAGAGAGCACTGAATTGCTATATACAACCTGTTTTGCTTTATAGCAGTGAATCTTGAAATGTAAATCAACAAATTAGGAAGATCTTGGAAGCAACAAAGATGTGGTTCCTGAGACGATTGTTGCGAATTCATTGGTCTGCCAGAGTTACTAACGACGAAGTCCTGAAAGAGGCTAATTCTAATTAAACTAGAACAGTAGGAAAGAGACAAACAGCTTTCTTTGGTCATGCGATAAGAAGCGAGGCAATGGAGAACATCTTGACAACTGGAAAGATCAAGGGAAAGGGATGCAGAGGCCGACCAAGAGAAATGATGCTGGATGGATTGAGACGGTGGCATGGGGGAATATCATCAGCAGAGTTGATCCAGAACACCGAGATCTGTGGAGAACCATGAACGCCTACGTCAGCTGACAAGGCACTTGATGATGATGCAAGAACTCGTCTGTCCGTGTAAACACGTAAGAATGAACGCCAGAAGAAGAAGAAGAATGTGATTGTTTGTATGCTTTACTATACTGGACGGCGCCGCTGTAGAGACAGAAGCAGTGAGAATTGGAAGAAACGTAAGAATCAGTAGTGTTTCCTGGAAACAAAAACAAACCAAGGTTATGACCGTGAAGCACCTGGGAACAAAAAGACGACTGGTGACAGAAATGAAACCGATAAATTAAATATTTGCGACATATTGGTGAAATAAACGTTCGACGCATGCAGTCGTCGTCAGCCAACTGAGGAACAGACTGGCCACAAATTACTCCGCGCATTCGGGCCTCCAAAATCACGAGGACTCATAAGAACGACCAATCGGATATATAACCAGACTGTTACTGGTACCATTAGTATGGTACTCTTCGCTGGCTGTTGCAGAGGAGGAAGTAGCACGTATGGTAATGTCCCGAGTGATGTGATGTCGGTTCTTGCCTCAACTAAACATAACGGTAGCCTCGGTAGTGTAGTGGCTGGACATTCGCCTGCAGACCAGAAGGTCATCGGTTCGATTGCCAGCTGGGCGAATTGAGATTTTTCAAAAGTGACGTGGGATCCTAGGTTTTCTCAACATTAAATGGGTACCAAAATGCCTTTGGAAACTAAGGCTGCCTGTGGGATACTGACTTTATCGCCCACAGAGTTCCTTTTGCTGTACTATGACATCACAGGCTCCATAGGAGCGTCCTACTTCGGGACATTGCTTTGGTAGTGGTTTAACCTATGGACAAGGGAGAGGTGGTCGTCCGCCTGTGGGACCAGGTGGAGAAGGCGGGGGAACAGATTGAGAACCTGTAGGTGGAAAGAATGAGATTGTAGGGGGTCAGCAGGGGTTCTGGAAGAATCTCAAAACTGAGAGGGGAGACCAGGAGAACTTTCAATAAGGTGGGAATGATTAGTAGTATAACTCTTCGCTGGCTGTTGAACGAAGAACGGAGAGCGTATGGGAATGTCCTGAGTGCAGTGATGTCGGTTCTTAGCTCTAAACTAATTCTGAGGATACTACCAAGAATACCATGGATTCATTCATTCAATAGCATGCCCTTTGCAGAACATCGCTCCCATATTAACCTTCCGGAAAACCTCTCGATCTAAGCAAGACTTCGTGCATCCGATACACTCATCTGGAGATCATCTGCCACATCCTGCACCCATCTTCTCTTTGGCCTGCCTCTTCATCTCTTCTCGGGCATAAGCCCCTCCATGATTGTTCTCTCGAAACTTTCACGACGTTTCAAGCTACCAACATATTTCAATTTCAATTTTTTTTTTTTTTTGGTTTCATGAGTGCTGATTGGTCTATAAAAATATGGGTGTAGCACCAAATGCACCATGGTATGAAGGCGCCATAAGGGCCTTTGACTTTCTGTGTACTAAGACATAACAGGCCAAAGGAGCTCCTTGCTTCTGGAAATGTCTTTTTTCGTTTTATTAGTGAAATAATCCGGCACATCTAATGGCAGTGGTTTATGAAGAAACCACAAAGAATACCATGGATGGACAGAAACACAAGAAGCAGTCCTTTAAGATACAAAAGTTAACAGTTAGTTGCATATCCTTTACAGGACGTCGCAGTCAACCCAATTATTTTTGGGGAGCTTTCTTTTTGTCGTTATGATTTCTTGGAAGATTTGCGTTCGGTAGTTTGCCATTGCTTTCTGAACGATTGGCACTTATACCAAAATGTGAAAATCAAGGCAAGGCGGTGTGTTGCCAAATCTCTCACAGCTGTGTTTTGAGCGCGGTATGCGGGATTACGAATTGCGTCCGCAACCAAGCTACTTATTTCAAATTTGTGATTCTGATGGCCTAATGTTGCCTGCAATTTTTATTAGAAATGCGTACCGTCTTAATTAGCTAGATGCGTTCCATAGTTTGCCATTGCTTTCTGAACGATTGGCACTTATACCAAAATGTGAAAATCAAGGCAAGGCGGTGTGCTGCCAAATCTCTCACAGCTGTGTTTTGAGCACGGTATGCGGGATTACGAATTGCGTCCGCAACCAAGCTACTTATTTCAAATTTGTGATTCTGATGGCCTAATGTTGCCTGCAATTTTTATTAGAAATGCGTACCGTCTTAATTAGCTAGACATATGCGCATAGTTAATGTCATATTTAAAATTGAAATATGTTGATCGCTTGAAACGTCATGAAAGTTTGGAGAGAACAATCACGGAGGGGTAAATGCCTGGGAAGAGAGGAAGAGGAAGGCCAAAGAGAAGATGGGTGCAGAATGTGGCAGATGATCCCCAGATGGGTGTATCGGACGCGGGACGTCTTGCTTATGACCGAGACGTTTTCCGGACGGTTGTTATGGAGGAGATGCTACTGAATGAATCAATGAATGAATGAATGAATGTCGTATTTAAAGTTTATAATGTGGAAACTGTTTTTTCTCTATGTCCCCAGACGCTGAAAGCAAAGGACGTTGTCAGTACCCGGGTGTACAAGAGGGTTTAACGTATAATTTCTTTTGTGAAATTTAGATCTTTTTGTTAGAATCTTTAAACATGTACAGTAAATGCAAACAAGCGTTGTGATGTCATATATGCTTATGTTGTGCTGTCATTCAGTCATGCGTTGTACTGTCATACATACATATGTTGAGCCGCCATACATGCATTTATTGTTATTCATATTAGTTGTGTGGCTGCGTACATACAGATGTTGTACCGAGAGGTACGCATGCTGGGTGTATGTAAAACACGGATTTATATTAATGTTGAAGCTTACCGTGTAAGGAATAATAAATTTTAAATTGATAAAGTGAGTTCGTGAAATTTGCTGTCGTTTTATAAACGTGTTCTTTGTAGCTGTCGTTCTCAACTCCCTTCTCTTCTCCTCTTCCTGCTCCTCATATTTTTCCTCATTTAAATTTTTTTTTCTTGTTTTCCTTCTCATATTGTTTTCTCTTGTTGTTGATATTGTTGTTGTTGTTGTTGTTGTTGTTGTTGTTCTTCTTCTTCTTCTTCTTCTTCTTCTTCTTCTTCTTCTTCTTCTTCTTCTTCTTCTTCTTCTTCTTCTTCTTCTTCTTCTTCTTTACTTCTCCACCTTCTTTCTCTTGTACTTCTTCACTTTATCCACCTTCTTCTACTTCTTCTTTCTCCTTATTCTTCTTTTTTCTTTCTCGTATTCTTCTCCTCCTTCTTTCTCCGCATCTCATGGTTTCTTGCCTCTGACATCGGCATCAAACTACTGTATACAATTTGCTCTGCCCATCATATCCTGTTTAGTACTCTAGGGTATGTTTACCACTGCGGCCCCTTGTCCCAGAACTGGAGTTGAGTCACTTGGTGAAAGGACCGGATCTGGAGTCTGGGTGTATATCTCGACATTTGGCAGACGAAACAGATCTGGAGTCTGGGTGTATATCTCGACATTTGGCAGACGAAACAGATCTGGAGTCTGGGTGTATGTCTCGCCACATGGCAGACGGAACAGATCTGGAGTCTGGGTGTATGTCTCGCCACATGGCAGACGGAACAGATCTGGAGTCTGGGTGTATGTCTCGACACATGGCAGGGAACAGACCTGGAGTCTGGGTGTATGTCTCGATATTTGGCAGACGGGATAGATCTGGAGTCTGGGTGAATGTCAAGACACATGGCAGACGGAACAGGTCTGGAGTCTGGGTGAATGTCAAGACACATGGCAGACGGAACAGGTCTGGAGTCTGGGTGTATGTCTCGACACATGGCAGACGGAACAGAACTGGAGGCTGGGTGTATGTCTCGACAATTGGCAGACAGAACAGATCTGGAGTCTGGGTGAATGTCTCGACACATGGCAGACGGAACAGATCTGGAGTCTGGGTGTATGTCTCGACACATGACAGACGGAACAGATCTGGAGTCTGGGTGTATGTCTCGACACATGACAGACGGAACAGATCTGGAGTCTGGGTGTATGTCTCGACATTTGGCAGACAGAATAGATCTGGAGTCTGGGTGTATGTCTCGACACATGACAGACGGAACAGATCTGGAGTCTGGGTGTATGTCTCGGCATTTGGCAGACAGAATAGATCTGGAGTCTGGGTGTATGTCTCGACACATGACAGACGGAACAGATCTGGAGTCTGGGTGTATGTCTGTCTGGAGTCTGGGTGTATGTCTCGACATTTGGCAGACGGAACAGGTCTGGAGTCTGGATGTGCTTGCTGCTTGCTTGCTTGCGTTTGCTGGCTGTGAACTCCAGCGTGAAGTCCTGTATGTGGGATGAATACACCCTGTTGTCCAACATCAATGTGAAGTCATACCGGACCTGAGGCTTGCGTGAGTATCCGTTGTCCTATGTCTGGCTTATTGGTGTGCAGACTGGTGGTACCTCGCCATGCAGACAGATACTCTCCGGCTTCGGAGGAATCATCGATCCTACTGATGTTAGCCAGGTCCCCGCAGGGACCTGTTGCCCAGGACTCACGACATGGACGTGTCAGCAGGTCATGGCCAGTGTAGATCCCGGCCCTGGTGCCTTGGAAACACCTCTGCGTCCCAGTCTGGATGTTTGTCTCGACACATGGCAGACGGAACAGATCTCTAGGATGTGCTCTCGTGCCTGAGAGTCTGTCTCGCACATGCAATCACTGATATACGATAGGTGTGTTCGCCGGTCGGCAGTGTCTTGTGAGTGGTAAGGCAGATGGTTAGGTAATGACGCCAAATGTGTGGCATTTTGGTTGGTGGATTATGATGGTTAAGCCACTGCTTTCCAGATATTTAAAAAAAAATGTAGGATCTATTTTGACGTCATGAATCATACTGAGTATATTTTAAGTACAAGAAATAAGAGGAAGAGAGAGGGAAAGAGCTTGAGAGAGAGGGGAGGGAAAGAGAGACATGGAGAGATGGAGAAAGAGAGAGGGGAGAGAAAGACATGGAGAGAAGTAGAGGGAGAGATTAAAAATGGAGAGGGAGATATAGAGAGAAGAAGGGAGAGTGTGAGAAAAAGGGAGAAAGGGACAGGTAGACATAGAGAGTGGTAGAAGGAGAGAGAGGGGAGGAGGGAGAGATGGAGAAAGAGAGAGGGGGAGAGAGAGATGGAGAGGGAGACATAGAGAGAAGTAGAGGGAGAAATAAAAAAGGGAGCGGGAGATATAGAGAGAAGTAGAGAGAGGAAGGGAGATGGGAGAGATAAAGGGAGAGGTAGACATAGAGAGGGGTAAAGGGAGAGAGGAGAAGGGGGTGGTGTTATTACTGGGGCTACAGTTTGTGAAGTGAAGTTGACTGACATGACACTGGCCATATCACACACCGAGTGTGGATTGCTCTATACAAATATGGCTCTCGCCCCATATGCCCAATGCCCGTTTATGAGTGTATAAGGGCCCTTTCTTCAGCCTCTGAGTTTTTTTTTCCATATCCTTTTTTACAGGACATCGCTGTCAACACCAGCACTTTACTGCTGTTGTTGATGAATTGGCAAGTTTACGTTCAGTAGTTTGCTATTGCTTTCTGAACTTGAGTTTTGTTGCTGTGTTTGAAAACATAACGATTGTCCTCATTGCCCTACTCCATCTTCTTCTTCGTCTCCTTCTATCTTTTGACACGGACAGCTAAACTGAGCAATAACTATAAGCAACAGGTATAAGCATTAACTATAACCAATAATTATTAGCAATAACTTTAAGCAATAACTACAAACAATAGCTATACGCAATAACGTTAAGCAATAATTATAAGGACTAAGGATAACAATAACTGCAAAAAATAACTATAAGCAATAACTATGACCAATAACTATAAGCAAATAACTATAACCGATAACTATTAGCAATAGCTATAAGCAATAACTACAAACAATAGCTATAAGCAATAACTACAAACAATAGCTATAAGCAATAACTACAAACAATAGCTATAATCAATAAATATAAACAATAACTATAAACAATAGCTGTAAGCAATAACTATAAGCTATAAGTATATGAAATAAATAAAAGCAATAACTATAAGCACTAAGGATAACCAATAGCTGCAAAAAATAACTACTGTATAAGCAATAACTATAAGCAATAACAGGCTCTTTCTGCAGTTAATAATTTCTGTCATTGAGTATGGTTTGGGGCTCCTGACAGTATCAAAGATCCAGCTTGAAAGGTTGGAGCGTATACAGAATGCTGCCATGTGGGTGATTCTGGGGTGCACAAAAGACACACCAATTATATGCATGAGGCATATCCTGGCGCTATGAAAAATGGCGGATAGGCCAAATGGTACCTGAGAGTTGCTGCAGATTGAAATCACCCCCTGCATGAAGCTATGAATACGGTCAAGGGTTATAGACTAAGACGAGGCAGGTCCTAAATGGCACAGGCGGAAATATCTATGCGTCAGGTTTGTGATCTAGAGACCATCAGTCGTGAAAAAGACTGGGTTAAAGTACCGGCAGACAGGACGGACTGGCACAATGTAATAGTCACACTGTGTCGTGTGTGCAGAGAATGGGCAGCGGGCCGCACTGAGTTTGAAGTGCATCAACTGATCCAGAGTAATACACATCAAGGTGACATAGTGATCTATACTGATGGGTCAGTGGTGAGAAGTAAACGGAGTGGTTGGGGTTTCCTTGCGAAGGCAAATGGACTATTCTTGAAAAAAGGAGAGTATGGCATATGAGGCTACGACCTCCAGCATGAGAATAGGAGGTGGAAGCAGTCACAGCGGAATTCCGTTGGTTAGAGGAGACCACTACAACACACATTGTCTTCATCACGGAGTATGCTTAGTAAAGTGGAGAAAGGAATGTTTCGTGTGGAATTGCTCACCGCGCTTCAAAGTTCACAGGTTGTAAGAATTGTATGGATTCTTTGCCCTGGCCATGCGGGAGTGCGGGGGAATGAACAGGTTGATATACGCTTCTCTGTTTTCTAATAGTTAAATCAACTTTATATATAGACAACACGGTGGTATTTTCTTCCACGGAAAGAATCGAAACGTCGGCCGTCATTTGTGTCCTATAGTACTTATTTTTTTTTAAGTTTATTATTTCATTTTATATATTTATTGATTGCTTCTGATTTTGGATAAGTCACACGTTGTTTCCACCTATGTAAGATGGAGTTCTCTATAAGGTATATCATTGTGTCTGTGTTTAGTATGTCTCTTCTTTTCGCAGGAGCTAAATATATCTAATTGTTTGCGACTAATAATAGCACGGTGATGTCCCCGTCCTAAATAAGATGTGAGGCCAGCCTACGGCTATCTTGTGACAGTGCTGAATTTCGGAAGATGTTAAGTGACTGGGAAATATATCACACTGTTGAACAAGGGGACGGAGCGCGTATTGGAATGTCCTGAGTGCAGTGATGTCGGTTCTTAGCTCAACTCAACTCAACTGTATAAGCAATAGAAACAACAACAACAACAAATAACTATAAGCAATAGCTGTAAACAATAACTATAACGCTTGCTCCAATAAAAAAAAGCCAGACACCATCTCTTAACGCAGTGACATAGCCCACACGGAGAGCCATGCCCTTCCCACTCCTCACAGACAGTAGCTGCCAAGCATTACCTTTCACATCAAAGATTAAGACACGTCGAATGTAGTGTTCAATCCATCATACTATCTTAACAATTTTACTATTGGGTCTTTTGTTAACGGTTTTTTTTTTAAAACAAATACCGTAAGCCACTTTATTTGCAGTTACCGCTTTATTTCTGGGCACAGCAACCTCGGCTATTTAAGAATTGTGGTGGCTGCAGATACTGCGTCGTTCCGGCTAGTTGGAGGATAAACAGCACGTATGATGAGAAAGGTGAGGACGGACATGCTTCGTGCAGAGTGGCAGGCTTCAGTTCAACAATCAAATACTGGGAACATCTCTTGGATCTTTTCCTCAGGACATGCTGGTAATGTGGGGAACGAGCAGGCGGGCAGATTGGCTGGTTCTACATCTCTGGGTCTGGTACTGGTGTACGATAAGCATGTGTGGTAAGGACACTTTAGGTTCGTGTGTATATTGTGGAAGAACAGGCACCATCAAGGAGTGATCACCCAACACTCAGTTCTCCGAGGAAAGGCCAGACGGACACATAATCAGATTGCAGTTGGTACAGCTGGAACTGGGACTCTTCGCTGGTTGTTGTAGATGAGGATGGAACCCGTGTGGGAATATCACGAGTGCTGTAACGCAGATTTTTTTTTTTTTTTTTTTTTTTTTTTTTTGACTCAACTCAAAAGAAAGTATCTGAAATGCGTTATCTTTCACATCAAAGGTTAAGTCACGTCGTTCAACCAGTCATAAGATCTAAACAGTCTACAGTCTAAAGTTTCACCATAGGGTCTTTTGTTAGCGCACTTTACAAATGCCCTAAGCAGGGTAAATTTCCCTTATCGCTTTCTTTCTAAGCACAACAACCCTAAATATTGCATTTATTTTTTATTTAACGAAACTTGAAAGACAGTCAACTCATTTCTCTGCCCTTTGGACTACCATGTTTTTTGTTTGTTTGTTTTTTTTTGTATTTTTTCCATTAAGCCCTAAATACCAGGAAGCTGTACTTATCATCATCAAGTATCTTACCAAGTGGCGTGGGAGATCATATTTCTCCACATCTCGCGATCTTCAATAGAATGCGTGAATTCGTTCCCCGTGCTTTGATTTTCTTCTCTAAAATTTAGCTGCATGTCCTTCACAAGACGTAGCAGTCAACCCCAGCATTTTGGCTGTTCGTGATTCCTGGGCAAGTTTTAAGTGCAGTAGTTTCCCATTGCTTTCTGAGCGACCGGCAACTATACCTGTTTCGAAAAAAACCAGCACCGCTATGTTTCGAACCTGGGTATACGGGATTACGAATCGCATCAGTAACCCCTTCGTTTGATACAAGTATGTTAAAGAGCTACTCTCACCCATCTTGTATTTGTGTTTCCATTAATCCGGGTGCCTCGGGGTTCATAGGGAAAGGTTAATGAGCGATATTTAGAGCAGCAGATCCTGGTATATGATACCACAACATCTAGACTGAGAATGGAGGTGGAGACAGTGACTGCGGCGTTCGGCTAGCTGGAGGACAAACAGCACACACAAAGTCGTGATTGTATCGGCATCACTGAGCACGCTGAACGGGTAGAGACAGATGTGCTTCGTGCAGGGTGGCAGGCTTCAATTCAGCAATCCAAAACAAAGAGCATCAGTTGCATCTTTTCCCCCGGGCATGGTGGAGTGTTGGGGAACGAGCAGGCTGACAGATTGGCTGGATCGGCACCGATGGGTGGTGAAATCATGCATGATAAGACAGGTGTGGTCAGGGCACATTAGGTTCATGTGTATAGAATGAAAGAACAGGTATATCATCATTGCCTGAAGAGAATCGTGCATCAAGGGCTGATCAGAGGATCTGGCCGACAATCATTTCTCCGTAAATTATAAAATATAATCAGACTGCAATTGGTACAGCTGGCACTGGGACTCTTTGCTTGTTGTTGTAGATGAGAACTAAACACGTGTGGGAATATCACGAATCAACTCAACAGAAAGTATCTGCAAAGCGTTATCTTTCACATCAAAGGTTAAGTCACGTCGTTCAACCAGTAATCCGATCTAAACAGTCTGCAGTCTAAAGTTTCACTATCAGGTCTTTTGTTAGCGCACTTTGCAAATGCCCTAAGTCGATTTAATTTCCCTTATCGCTTTCCTTCGGAGCACAACAACCCTAAATATTGCTTTCATTTTTTATTTAACGAAACTTGAAAGAAAGTCAATATGTTTCTCAGTCCTTTGGACTACCATTTTTTATTTAACGAAACTTGAAAGAAAGTCAACATGTTTCTCTGTCCTTTGGACTACCATTTTTTCCATTAAGCCCTAAGTACTAGGCGCTGAACTTATCGCCATCAAGTACCTTGCCAAGTTGCGTGGGAGATCACACTTCTACACATCTCCAGATCTCCAACAGAACGCGTGAATTCGTTCCCCAACCCGCGATGCAAAGACATTATAGCGTTACTTTCGCTGCCATCATTTATCTGTGTTTACATTAGTCCAGGTGCCTGGTATGTTCATAGCTAGGTTACTGGGCGATAGGAGAGCCTGGCATATGTTACCATATCATCTAGTCTGAGAATGGAGGTCGGGGAAGTCACGGCGGCATTTCGCTGGCTGGAGGACAAACAGCATACACAAAGTCGTGATTGTTGCAGACTTTCAATGCGCATGCTGAGGAGGGTGGAGACAGACAAGCTTCGCACAGAGTGCCACGCTTAAATTTAAAAGAAACATCTAAGATAGGGAGCATCTGTTGAATCTGTTCCCCAGGACATGCTGGTGTGTTGGGGAACGAGCGGGCGGACAGATTGGCTGGGTCTGCACCGCTAGTGGTGTATTGATGCACGATAAGGGAGATGTGGTCAGGGAACATTAGGTTCATGTGTATAGGTGTGGAAGTACAGGTGTACCATCAGTGCCTGACAAGAATCGTGCATCAAGGAATGATCAGAAGAAATGATCGACACTCAGTTCTCCGAGGAAAGGCCTGACGGGTACATAATCAGATTACAATTGGCATCACTAGTACTGGGACTCTTCGCTGGTCAGTCTGATTATGATTGTTGATTCACAGTCATCAACTGGCTCTCGCAAACGACTTACTTCTCGTAGAGCATTCACTATATTAGCCTTGTCTATGGCTTGTCCACCCTTCACAGTAGCTTTACCTGCAAGCCTGTCAGCCTGCTCATTTCCGTGTACATCCACATGCTCTGGCACGAAAATGAAGCTAATCTTTGCCAGCCATGACCACTCCAGAGACAACAACCACTGTCTTCGGACTCACGCTATTTCTATCTTCCAGAGCATACTCACTGAGTCACTAAGGAAACATGCCGAGTGAAGGTCTGTGTTATTGCTTTACTTACTGCCAGGGCTTCCATAGTCAGACTACTTATAGTCAAGACAAAATCACCAGCATATTCCTTCACAATTCTCCTTCCAGACTGAGCCGTAAAGGCGCATGAACTTCTCACGCGTCGAACGACGGACCCACTGTGTACATGACAGTATAGAATAGACCATAATATACGGCTATAAGAAAGAGATGGTTATGAGATGAAAATAATGGCATTGGAAAACATCGTGACAACCGGAAAGATCAGTGGGGAAAGCGGCAGAAAAGGAGAAATGATGCTGATTGGAGCGAGAGGATGACATGATGAAATATCATCAGCAGACTTGATCCAGAACACCAAGGACCGATATCTCTGGCGAGACACGAACACCCAGCCAGTTTTAGGAAGACGTGATAATAATGAATACTGAAGTTAAGCACTTTAACAAAAACGGTAAGTTGACCGATGTTATACAAGAGCAGTTGCAAAGAACCCACATACTCAATGGATACAAACGTGGACTTATCTATCTAAACAGTTCAAGGACACTGTAATCAGAACGCGTTACCTCACCCATTTCCTTATCTTGGCGACTACAAAGGCCATAGGTTAAGAGATTACGCGGAGACAACTGCAGACTAAAATCAACTGACAAGCAATTGAAAAAGGCTATCTCAAATGTTGAAACACGAAAAAGGCTATCTCAAATGTTGAAACACGAAAAAGGCTATCTCAAATGTTGAAACACGACGTTTTTTCTCACGTTAAAGTGGAGACCGCACATTGAGAACAAATGGAGGACACTCAGAATCCTTTACCACAAGATCCGGAGTACGACAAGATTTGGTTATGTGCCACCTTTTGTTCATAACCTATATAGCATATGTAAAGAAACCAGCCAAACAGAGACCGCAACAACACCGCATGAAGAACAGAACACAGAGGAACTAGTGGCAAATTGCACCATTAAAGAACTCCTATATGCGGGCGATCAAGCACTAATAGCAACACCAGATGCAGAATTACAAGACTACATAAATAGTCTAAACGAAGTGTATAAGGAACATAACATGAACATTAGCACCAGAAAACAGAGGTTATGACTATAACCAAAGAAGAAAGAAATAACAAAGATTCATTTAAAAGGACACCCCCTGATACAAGTAAAGAGCTTCAAGTACTTATGAAGTATAATATCATCAAATGGCAAATCAGAAGACGAGATCGAAAGTAGATGCAATAATGTAAACCAACTCATTGGACAAATGGCACCAATACTTAAGAACCAACACATATCAAATAGTCACTAGAACTCTACAACACAATCTTCCTACCAACTCTATGTTACCAATGCCTAACCTGGACAATAACAGAACAAGAGAAAAGAAAAATCACAACAACAGAAATGAGATTCCTGAGAAGAATACTCAATGTATCAAGAAGAGACAAGATCAGAAATGAAGAAATCAGGAATAAAGTGGGGGTTATAGCTGCGCTAGATTTTATTAGAAAGCAGCAAGTCAAACGGTTTGGCCATGCAAGCAGGTTACCAACAAACAGTATACCACAAGCAATGATGTAAAGACCAGATGGAAGCAGAGGAAGAGGCCGACCACGTGAACGATGGACACAGGTAATAACAGTCCATCGGAATATCGATACATGAAGCCCATAAGCGGGCACTCTCCCGCTGTTTATACTTCACCTCGACACCGCAAGCTACAGGTGAAACAAGATGAGATGAGATGAGATGAGATGAGATGAGGTGAGATTAGATTAGATTAGATTAGAAGGTGGGGACTTTGTTGCTGTTTATCTTGCATTGTGGGGGTCACCATGGCAGAATGGATAAGAGCGTACGTTCGTAAACATCCAGTGTATTGATACTGAGATAGTGGGTTCAACCTCTTCACCGGTCACTTGGACTAAAATGTTGACTTCCCGCCCTTGATGTGGGGACGTAAATTACAAGTATCTCTAAAGTCGGACTGAGTTCTCCCGATGGCGAGGGACACTGGTAATAGGGAAAGCTAATGTTTGTTTGCATTCGCTTTTTTTTTTAAAACTCAAGCGAAGTCCATACACGTGCTACTACTTTTAGTGCACTGGACTGATTTTTGCGTGTGAATTAGGCTAATCCACACACTCACACCGGTCCGGTCCACTAGAAGTAGTAGCAAGTGTATGGACTATGCTAGCGAACGCAAACAAAGAATATCGCATTGTTTCTTTCTTTAAACAGACGATTTAATGACAAGCCAAGCGTTACTGCTCATCTTTAAACAGACGATTGACTGACAAGCCAAGCGTTACTCCTCATCTTTAAACAGACGATTGTACTGACAAGCCAAGCTTTGTACTCCTCATCTTTAAATACAGACGATTGACTGACAAGCCAAGCGTTACTCCTCATTCTTTAAACAACCGATTGACTACAAGCCAAGCGTTACCCTCATCCTTTAAAACAGACGAATGACTGATAAGCCAAGCGTTACTCCTCATCTTTAAACGACGATGACTGAACAAGCCAGCGTTACTCCCATCTTTAAACAGACGATGGACTGACAAGTCCAAGCGTTTACTCTCATCTTTAAACATACGATTGACTGATCAAGCCAGCGTTACTCCTCATCTTTAACAGACGATTGACTGCCAAGCCAATCGTTACATCCTCATCTTTAACAGACATTGACTGACAACCCAAGCTTTACTACTCCTCATCTTTAAACAGACGATTGACTGACAAGCCAAGCGTTTACTCATCATCTTTAAACAGACGATTGACTGCAAGCCTAAGTCAGTTACTCCTCATCTTTAAACCGACGAATTGACTGACAAGCCAAGCCGTTACTCCTCATCTTTAAACGACGATTGACTGACAAGCCAAGCGTTATCCTCATCTTTAAACAGACGATTGACTGACAAGCCAGCGTTACTCCTCATCTTAAACAGACGGTTGACTGACAAGCCAAGCGTTACTCCTCATCTTAAACAGACGATTGGACTGACAAGCCAAGCGTTACTCCTCATCTTTAAAAAACGACGATTGACTGACAAGCCAAGCGTTACTCCTCATCTTTAAACAGACGATTGACTGACAGCAAGCGTTACTCCTCATCTTTTAACAGGACGATTGGACTGACAAGCCAAGCGTTACTCCTCATCTTTAAACAGACGATTGACTGACAAGCCAAGCGTTACTCCTCATCTTTAAACAGACGATTGACTGACAAGCCAAGCGTTACTCCTCATCTTTAAACAGACGATTGACTGACAAGCCAAGCGTTACTCCTCATCTTTAAACAGACGATTTACTGACAAGCCAAGCGTTACTCCTCATCTTAAGCCAATAGCTTAGTTTGAATAGTGAAGACACAAACAATAGATTGCACCATTCATTTCCTGGCATATTTCGCTGCATTTCGTCAGGCATGTACTGCACAAATCACACAACATAATCTAAAGCAGGGTGTATTTTTAATTACTGTCGGAGTTTTGAAAATAGTGCCTTTCCAAGTTTTGTATTTACCTTTTATGTTGAATGAGTTCACAGAGGGTGAGTACAAAACTTAGAACGCAATATTTTCACAAAACTCAGTCATTAAAAATACCTTATATACATTAAAAATACACCTTTAAAAGTCGCCATGGTCGACTTCATTGTACCGGGTTTTAACCCATATGGCTCAGTCTCTTTCCGCAGCGCGGAAAGCGTCGTACAAAGTACGAACTGCTCTAGCTACGGAGCCAACAGGGGTCTTCAAAAAATTTCACTCGTGAACCGAGGGACGCGGCCCGGAATCGAACCCACAACCATCGGAACCCGAGTCAAACGGCTTGACCACTTCGCCACTAAGACTCCTAAACATACACTCTATAATAAGTTAATGCTTCAATCGGAAATATACTACATATATTCAGACAGTAATTTGAATTGTCAACCATTGTAATTTTAAACTGACTATCATGCCATAGTTGTTTGTCTTCTGACTTAATTTTTTTTTTTTTATTTTTTTGGTCTTAAAACAGTAGCTTTGTTGATGCCTATCGCATGTTATTTCTAAGTTTCAAGCAGGCGCTTTATTGATGATTTGTCTCAAGTTATTTTTCTTTCGTTCCTTCCCTTTGAGTTCGAGAGCAATCCACACTGGATGATTTCCCTAATACCAAAGTCCCTCGCCAAAGGTGAACTCACTCCTACTTTTGAGGTACTGTAATGTACGTCCCAAGTCAAGAACAAAGTTGTCGCATAAATCCATCCCCATCAAGTAGCGCCCCCCCCCCCCCCCCCCCCCCCCCCCCCCCCCCCCCCCCCCCACCCCCCCACCCCCCCCCCCCCCCCCCCCCCCCCCCAGCAATGTGGATGAGGAAATTAAATGAGGGAAACTAGCACGCCTGGAAAATGTCAATGACACGCGGCAAAGATAACACCAAATATTGCTAGTTAAAAATAGCCTGTTTTCTTCCAAGTTCAATTCTTGTGGGAGATTTCATCATCATTGGCACCTTGCCGTCTTGACAGACGATAGTTTGTGCTTTAAAAAGGCATAATAACTTTTAACTATGGCGGTAGCGAGTGTGACTGATAAGGCCAATTTGCGCTGTAAATGTCCGTTCACAGTGGGTGCATGTGAACACGTGGTCATTTCCACCATCATGCACCATCTTACGTCTCAAACGCTTGGTGTGTGACTTTTCTGCAATAATTTTCTCCTTTGACTTTATTCCATTTCTGATATTTGCCCTCCATGCAACACGTTCAGCTGCGACTTGCTCCCAATGTGCATTATCAATGCCTGTATCAATCATGTCCCGCTTACACACATCTTTGTATCGTAGTAGAGGCCGACCCTGAGATCTCTTACCCATCTGTAATTCACCAAAAAAGATATCCTTTGGTATTCTACCATCATCCATCCTCCTAAGATGTCCTATCCATCTAAGTCTACGAAGACTGAGCATGGAATAAACTGTCACACAACCTGATCTTTCCAATACTTCAGTATTTGTGATTTTGTCTTGCCACTTAATACCAAGAATTCTTCGCAGACACCGCATATGAAAGCTGTTTAAGTTGTTCTCTTGGTGTGAGTAAGTTGTCCAGGTTTCACTGCCATAGAGAAGAGTACTAAGGACACAGGCTTGATAGACAAGGACTTTTGTTTTGGTAGTAAGCTTCCTGTTCTCCCAGACTCTTTTTCTTAACCTGTTCATTGTTGTTGCTGCCTACCAATCCGGATGTTGATTTCCTGATCTAGGGATAATTTGCTATTTACCACTGATCCTAGATATGTAAAATGGTCTACTATCTCTAGTTCGGCGTCGTCAATAAAGATTGATGGTACCCCATGTGCACCTTGTGACATAATCTGTGTCTTCTTTTTGCTAATTGTTAAACCAAATTCAGAACAAGCATTGGAGAATGCAGATAGTAGACATTGCAATTCTTCCTCAGAGTGGGTCGTAACTGCAGCATCATCTGCAAAAAGCAACTCTCTGATCAGTACCCTCCTAATTTTGGTCTTAGCCTTCAATCTCTGAGCATTGTAGAGGCCGCCATCTGGGAGATTTACGGTGGGGAATAAATGACAACTTGGGGCCTTCTGATACACTGCGTAATAAATACTCTCGAATACGACAGTTATGAGTGTCATGTTTTAGATTTGACTGAGCTGCCGTATGACAGTAGACGTTACTACCTGCTTTCTGTTAGCGCAGAATGTTGGGCGGCGTTCACCAAACCCGAAACCCCACATTCTGCCAAAGGTTTCTGGCGGAGGAGCGCAATTGGGAGAATACGAACCTCATCCTAGTGCAAGGAAATGCAACCGAAGATTAAATGTCATCGGAGAGCAGATCAGGCCCTAAGCCTTGGTTGGTAACTGGTCTTGGGTTGAAGTTCCGACAGGCGGACAGTTAGAGCGTTACTTTACTCATCCGGCAGCTTCTGCAGCTTGACTTGTTCCATATGCATTAGTTTTACCTTTCCTCTGGAGTAAACTAGACAGGCCGAGAGAGAGAGAGAGAGAGAGAGAGAGAGAGAGAGAGAGAGAGAGAGAGAGAGAGAGAGAGAGAGAGAGAGAGAGAGAGAGAGAGAGAGAGAGAACATGCTGCATGGAGAAGACATGCCGTTGTGTTATGGAGAAGTATATCTCCATTCCTGGTCTTACCGCCATAGGTTGTAATTATTATAAGTTGTTTTTTTTTTTAAGCACAGTGTAATAAACTATCGTCTGTCAAGACGGCCAGGCGCCAGTGACTACGACTGTTGTGGTGGAAGCGCTGGTAGAGGAGGATATGCCGACAATGGCAAGAATCTGGTTGGACAAGAGTTCCGTTCCAGCTCTTATCGTTCTCGCTCGGGGAGGAAAATACTGACCCCCTATTCCCCGCGCACTCAGGGCTACAAAAATGTGATGCGGTACAGACCGCAATGAGAGCGACGTTCTGCAAAGGACCTGCTAGACGATGATTCTTATCTTTAAACATTGAGATCTATAAAATAGTTGGAGCAACACCAGTTGTTACATTCATTGACAGACAAAGACTTAACTGGTTCGGCCACCTAGTGAGAATGAACCCAATGTCGCTATAGGAGGAGGAAAGAACATGAAAATGGAAACATCAAGAGGCAGGAGAAGACCACGAAAAAGATGGATCGATGGAGTTAAGGAGAAGACCACGAAAAAGATGGATCGATGGAGTTATCAACACATTAACTGATTCAGTGCCAAACAAAAAGTAGGTATAGACCCCAAAAAATTTAGGAATGCGCAAAGATGGGAAGTAGGGCTGTTTCACGGCTATGATTTAAAAGTTATGTGGTAGCAGACATGTAGTTTTGTATATCAAATTAAAGGGGGTTGTATAGGGACAACTAATGTATATAAGCCCATGGCAGATAGGGGAAGTCGCTGATTAATTATCCCATGGCATTTAAGCGACCGAGCGAGCCCTAGTTCGTAAACCAATCACCAAACAAGAGAGCAGCGAAGGACAACAGAAGAAAAAAGAAACATTGTTCTCTCCTACCAGTCCTCCAGCCGTGGGGTACCCAGATCGGTCTTGCTGGGTGCTTGCTTGCTTGCTTGCTTGTGTTCGTTGGCTTGAGCTCCAACGCGAAGTCCTGTATGTCGGATCAAGGCATCCTGTTGTCCAACATCAGTGTGATGTCATACAAGGACCTGAGGTTTGCGTGAGTATCCGTTGTCCCAGTCTGGCTTATTGGTGTGCAGACTGTTGGTTCCTCGCCGTACAGGCAGACACTCTCCGACTTCGGAGGAATCGGTGATCCTACTGACTTTAGCCAGGACCCCGAAGGGACCTGTTGCCCGGGACGCTCGACGAGGACGCGTCAGTAGGTCTTGGCCAGTATATAACCCGGCCCTGGTGCCTTGGAAATACCTCTGCGTCCCAAAAAATATGGAACGCTTCACGAATTTGCGTGTCATCCTTGCGCAGGGGCCATGCTAATCTTCTCTGTATCGTTCCAATTTTAGTATATGTACTGCTTGAAGGGGTGTACTTGGTGTATTTTGAATGACTGCGGGTTTTTTTAAATATTGCCGTTCCAAGTTTTGTATTTATCCTCTGTGAACTCATGCAACTCTCATCTCATCTCATCATATTCCTCTTGTACCTTGCGATGTCTAGGTGAAGCATAAACAGCGGGATAGTGCCTGCTTATGGGCTTCATGTATCGATATTCCCATGGACTCTGTTATTCCCTTCCTCTGCTTCCATCGGGTTTGTACATCATTGCTTGTTGTGGTGTACTGTTAGTTGGTAACCTAGTTGCATGGCCAAACCATTTGACTTCCTGCCTTCTAATAAAATCTAGCGCTGCTATAACCCCCACTTTAGTCCCAATTTCATCATTTCTGATCTTATCTCTTCTTGATACATTGGGTATTCTTCTCAGGAATCTCATTTCTGTTGTTGTGATTTTTCTTTTCTCTTTTTCTGTCATTGTCCAGGTTTGGCATTGGTAGCATAGAATTAAGAGTATCTTATGCAATAAGTCACTATCACTGACTGTAAGAGAGTGCTGAAATGCTATGTAGAACCAGTTCTGCGGTATGGCAGTGAATCGTGGAATGTAAATGAACAAATTAAGAAGAAATTAGGAGCAACAGAGATGTGGTTCCT
This sequence comes from Cepaea nemoralis, assembly GCA_014155875.1. Taxonomy (NCBI): domain Eukaryota; kingdom Metazoa; phylum Mollusca; class Gastropoda; order Stylommatophora; family Helicidae; genus Cepaea; species Cepaea nemoralis. Next base: position 261,888 of record JACEFZ010012665.1, on the reverse strand, counting down.
GAGACGAATGTTGCGAATTCCTTGGACTGCCAGAGTAACTAACAACCACTGCCTGTAACAGGCTAATGAAATTAGAACATTATATACAACAATAAGAAAGAGACAAACATCTTTCTTCGGTCATATGATAAGAAGAGAGGCATCAGAGTAACATCGTGACAACTGGAAAGATCGAGGGGAAGAGAGGCAGAGGCAGACCAAGAGAAATGATGCTGGATGGATTGAGACGGTGGCATGGAGGAATATCAGCAGCAGAGTTGATCCAGAAAACCAAAGACCGAGATCTGTGGATAACCATTGTCACACGTCGTTCTTGATGATAATATCAATGTTCTTGATGATCTTTGCTTGATATTGTCGTGTGATGGTCGTTGTCTAGGTAACGATGTTCATGGTGTGTCAATTGAGATATCTAACTGTCTCTTAATCCAACTCACCCCAGAAGTGCACCTTCACCAGTCATGAAACAAGATTGAGTTGGCGCACATAATCATTTATTCCAGAAATAAGACGGACAGACGGAACATGTTTATACATCCAGAAATAATGTAATCCATAGAATATAATATCCTCCTCACAATTTAACCAGCACACATCAATGCCTTCTCAAGCCTGCTTCATATCTCAAATTCACAAGACATTTAGTCCAACTACTATCCACGGCTGGATCTCCTACAATACAACCCACACATTGGGTCGGAGCCACTGCTCAACTATGCAACCCACTCTGGGTTTTTGGGCCTCACTCCCTGTAGAACCCACTCTGGTTCAGGCCTGTCTTCACCACTAAGAGAACAACACAACACGGAGATCTCTAACTCCGCTTCTCCTTAGACTACCGATCAGTTCGGCATCTACACATCAACTCTCTCGACCCGCAGTCGGTCTCTTCTCTCACTGACTTTTCAGTCTCCTGACTTTACACAACACACAACTGTCTTTCGACCCATCCCCCCTGGGGCCTTCCACTCATATCCGCCCCATTATTTCTGAGGGTTGATTGTTTTCCTCATAGCCAGGTCACTCACCTTACTGTCTCCCACTTTCATCTCCATTCTTTCTCATGCCCGGTCACTCAACTCAATGTCAATGACCCAGGCTTATGTCAGCCATGAACGCCTACGCCAGCTGGCAGGGCGCTTGATGATGGTAAGCACAGAGTTGGTAAGAAGATTGTGTTGTAAAGTGCTTTCTTAGTAACTATTGATACATGTTTGTTCTTTAGTATCATGAAACATAAAAGGTAAATACAAAACTTGGAACGGCAATATTTTAAAAAAAAACCCAGTCATTAAAAATACACTCTGTACGTTTTCCATTCAGTTCTCTTCATAATCTCCCCTAAGCTTTGTCTCGTGTTGTTTGTCCGAAGGTCATGAGAAGATAGCTAAGTCATTGAACTCCACACAAGCCATATTTCTCGCAAATTAATCTGTCCTTGAGCTAGTTATTCACTTGTCTAATCATGTTTAGCCCATGATGCTTATTTCTTTTTCTTTTCTTTTTTTTCTATCTTTATTGTTGAATGCAAAAAATACAATGGCAGACAGAAAAACCAATGAGCAAGTCCTACAACAAGCAAATGAAAACAGTAAACATTGGAAAAATTAGACGCAGACAGTCACTACTTGTTCGGCAAGTTATGAGAAGAAACACACTAGAAAACTTGGTGACAGCTGGCAAGAAGGGACAAGAACAAGGCAGAGAGCTAAATATCTTGATGGCTTGACCACATGGCATGTTAAGATATAGGTTCACTACATATTTATACATATAAAAACATATATCATATAACGTGAATAAATTAAATATACTTTGGCTGAAATACTAAGTGCATAGTCATAGGCATACCAACTTAAAAGATCATAAAATATCTTTACACCTTCCCCAACATTCCATTGAGATAAATGGAGGAGGAGGAGGAGGAGGAGGAGGAGGAGGAGGAGAAGTCAATGTTGCAGACCAACTGACAGGTGTATGGGTGAATCCACTACCCGCCATCAGCGAAGCGGAAGCTTAAGAGCGAGCTCTCTTATCCCTTCGATTACATTAATATCTCTTAAGAATGATAGTACATTGATATGTTTTCTTCTTAAGTGAACACTTATCTCAAAGGTTAACAACATGCTATGAACGCTACCCGTGTCTCAATTACCTTTGGACCGTGTGATCTTTTCTGGTGGTTCGTTTCTGCCGTCTTCAGGGGCAGGTCGTGACAGTACCACGTCAAGTGGGTTCGGCAAGATAAGAATGATAATTATGTAGTCTGCACAAGCAGCCTGGTAGTCTGCAGGGGGTAAACATCGACCTTTGTAACTACTGCTTGTTGTCGTTATTTTTTTTTTTTTTTTAAAGAATATGTGCATTTTGAATAGCGTTCGTAACTGAAAACTACGACAGATTTGGTGAAATATCATTTCAAGAAGTGGAATCATACATCTTTTCTGAGACAGTCCATGTGTTTTAATGAAATTCACTACGTTTTCCAGTTGTGAATATGAATAATGAAGACATCCTCATTATCATTATGTGCTCTGCAGCTGGTGTAGACTATTGTAGACATGACGTCCTCCACATGTCCCCCCACTACGTCCCTCCATAGGTTACGGTCTTTGGTGTTCTGGATCAACTCTGCTGATGATATTCCTGCACACCACCGTTCTAGCCTATCCAGCATCATTTCTCTTGGTCTGTCTCAGCCTCTTTTCCCATTGATCTTTCCAGTTGTCACGATATTCTCCAATGCCTCTCTTTTCATAACGTGACCAAGTCAACTTTCATTTTCTTGTATACAATGTTATAGTTTCATTAGCCTCTTACAGACAATCGTTGTTAGTTACTATTGATTTATTTGGTTGTTTCGGGATTTGAAGTTTGAAGATTGAGCACAACCCACTACTGGCAACGCTGATCGTATTCCGGTACGAACCTTGGGCCTTGTTCACGTCAGATTAGAAGCTCTAGTCTCGAATTTCGCTCTCGTTGTGAGCTCTTCAGTAGTGTATGTCCCTGACTGGACCCGAGATCGAACTCTGAATCACTGGCGTGTGAGGCGGGTGTGCAACCAGTTGACCACGCGACTCACGCTAGACACAGCCATATATAACACCAGAACATCACAACATCACATGGCAAGCCAAGGAATTTGCAGCATACGTCTCAGGAACCACTTCTCTGTTAATTCTAAGTTCTTCCCAATTTGTTCATTTACCTTCCATGATTATAATGAAGACACGGGACTTCCGGTCGCCAACATAGCGGTTAGGCGTTGAATCGTTAAGGCCTGTGGCGTGTTTGTGCTTGCAGCTACGGTTTGCAATCGCATTTTCCTCATGTTGGACTGGTAGTACATGGTTCCGTCGCCCTGCTACTGAGTGCGTGGGCGACACTGTGAGCTGTGAAATTCGCTGGGAATGCTTTTACATCTGTCCTGTACAGTGACCTGCATGTTCCGAACAATGGCTACCGGCTGTTGCTGAATTGACTGATTTGCTTTTTCGGTTCACGAGTGCATTTTTCAGGAGACTCCCGGGAGTCGGCGCTGAAGCTGCGGGGTTCGTGCTTTATGCGACATTTTCGGCGGGTCGCCCTGCGGTAAAAGACCGAGAAATGTGAGAAAATCCGGGTCAATGAGGTCTTTCTGGTGACTGCCGAGTCCATCGACGATGAACTGTGGTTTTCGTGGATTAATTTTATGTTGGCATTCTGGCGTCGGCATTATGCACAATGTACCCGTGCGGGCTGTTGGATTGCCGAGACTCCTGCATATTCCACTTTTCCCATTGGATAGTGGGGAGCATTTTGTGTGATATTCACTGGCACAGGAACGGAGCATAATTGGGACGACCCGTTGCCGTGAAGTTGGAACATCGACTAACTAAGTAACTAACTAATGAAGGCACAAACAATATATTTCACAATTTATTGCCTGATATATTTCATTGTATCTCGTCAGGTGTATACTACAGGAGGAGAAAAAAAATACGAGGCTAGAACAAAAGCATCAACGCAGACTGTATTAATGGAAGTCTATTTGAGTGTAAGGGAATGCCCATTTGTTGTTATGACTTTCCCTTGCCGTCCGAGAAGCATGCACGTGTTCTGTGTGGGATATATAGGACAGTGGATTGGCACTGTCAGAGTCCTAACTATCTTCTCCTTCTAGCTCACTGGACTCGGACAGGCAGATTACAACATCTACGACACATATACTAATAACACATGACTGCAATTGGAAACTCGCAGGAGCTGTCTCCTGAACAACCTTTATTACATTATACTACAGGATAACAATATGGTCTCACTTCACGCTTAAGCAATCATTCGACACAGGCAGCCAAACGCTCGCTCACATGGGCGATATTTACAGTGTCACCCGTATGACCATCCACACGTCCGTCTCTATTCGCTGTCTCACACACACTGACTCCGTCCTCCTTGACCTTCCCACATCACGTGGGTCTGTCCACGGGCTTCTTGCCTGACCGTCCGTTAGCCAAGCCGTGATGTCTCCTACTGCCCTTGACCTCAGCTACTGCTTACACTGACTCTCGCTTACATACCGGCAATTACACTATTACCTACATACAAGACTCTGACAGGCACCTTGCCGTCTTGACAAACGATAGTTTGTAAATTGGAGTTTTACCTTTCCATGGCACAAAGCTATGGCTGAATTTAGAGACCATTGTGTTGCCCGCGCTGCATGATCCCTCTCTCGGCCTGCCTAGTTTACTCCAGAGGAAAGGTAACACCAATACATCTGGAATAAGACAAGCTGCTGAAGCTGTTGGATCAGCAAAACAATCCTGTAATTGTCCGCCTGTCGGAACTTTCATCTTAGACCAGTTGCCGACAACGACTTAGAGCCTGGTCTGCCCTCCCATGACATTTAGTCATTAAATTGCATTTCCTCGCATCAGGATACGGCTTTTACCCTCCCAAATGCTCTCCTCCGCCAGAAGTTATTGGCACAATGTGGGGTGTCGGGTGTGGTGAGCGCCGCTCAACATCTGGCGCTAACATAAGCAGGTAGTACCATCTACTTTCATACGGTAGCTCAACCATATCTGACTTTTATATATATATATATGTTATACACCTGTGGATAATAGGGAAGCAGACGACATCACAGGGCCCGTGACATGTCTTATGAAACTACCCAGAAACCCTGACTCAACAGTCAACAAATACCGGATTAAATGTGCTGCTTCATCCGGAAGGCGCAAATATCCCAACTCGTGTGTAAATAGACACAGCGCAACCATTGCCCTTCACCAAACGAAGAAATAGGCAAGTACATGGCGGTTGGCGAGGCGTTTGATGATTATAATGACACTGCAACCGAATGGGCCGGCTTTCCTATACATATTTGCATAATAGGATAGTTAGCTTTCCTAAGTGAACATTCTAGATTTCTTCTCGCTTCTCTTGCGAAGGAAGCGTGTCACTTTGTTATGCTCCTCAAAGGTCAATGTGTTCGACTTCGGCATGCATTTGTTGAAGGCCCACTTCACCTAGACAGATTCCATCCAATGTAACGGGTTCTATCTACCCGTGGGTAGGTTCACTTTTTCTAAAAGTTGTCCCAGGGCAGCGACTTAACGACCTACTCTTTCAGATTTCCACCTGCCGCGGAAATGTTAACGTGCACAGCTCGCACAAGTGACCTCCAGTTTTTCGCCCTTATCATAGAAGTTTAGGTATTCGATCTCACTACCCAAGAGATCAGGGGTACGTGTGAAATCATTAGATACCAGTGGTTCTTGGGAAAATTCCCAGCCTTATGGCAAGATTAAAGCGGAGATCTTAAACTTTCAGCCACGGCCCCCCCCCCCCCCCCCCCCCCCCCAGAACCTCGTAGACCAGTGGTTCTCAGCCGTTGGGGAAACCGCTTCCCCCCCCCCCCCCCCCTTCCAGGGAGGAATTTTAGGTTTCCAGTGGGAGTGGGGAATTAAGATTATTTCAAGATTGCGTTAATACAAGAACGGATTACTTGACATTGTTTTTCCCTCCATACTTTACAGTTCTGTACTTCTCGCCCTTTTAAAATTTGTTTTATAATGTAAGTAGACCTGCAAATCACGTTTTATGTGGATGTCTAGACTTGTTCTAGTATGTGTTATTATACTTTACGGTTCTGTACTTCTCGCCCTTTTAAAATTTGTTTTATAATGTAAATAGACCTGCAAATCACGTTTTATGTGGATGTCTAGACTTGTTCTAGTATGTGTTGTTATATTTAGCTTCCATTTTTACGTATACTGTGTAGGGGCAAGGGAGGGGGGATTTATAGGGAGAAAATACGAAAGGGGGGAATAACATTATGAACATATGGTGAAGGGGTGCATGCGCCAAAAAAGGTTGAGAACCACTGTTCTAGACACAACTGACTCCCCCACACACTGAGTCGTTGGGAAACCCTTGGATTGTGTGTAGACAGCAAAAGCAAATGGCCAATGTTTGGTGAAGGAGAGCTTGGCATATGACATCACAACCTCAAGTCTGAGAATGGAGGTGGTTACTGCAGCTTTCCGCTGGTTGGAGAACAAACTGTATGCGCATGTCGTGATTGTGACTGATTCTGAAGGCATGCTGTCAAAGGTGAAAACTGGCTTGCTTCTTGTAGAATGGCACGTGTTGATTCAGTTGTCCCGAGTTGTGAGCATTCGCTGGATCTTTTCTCCAGGACACGCTGATGTGGTTGGCAATTAACAAGCAGACAGATTGGCTGGTGCCACATCATGAGGGATGATTTGATGCATGATAAGGCAGATGTGGTGAAGGCCCTCTGGGAGCGCGTGAATAATGCAGAAGAACAGATAAACAGACTATGATGGTCTAGAACAGGGGTGTCAAACTCAGTCACTCAGGGGGCCAAAACACAAATCACACGTAAGGTTGCGGGCCAAACAGGATAAACATTCAATAAGTTGAAAATGAAACCTTTTTTAAACATTAATATACAAAACACTGATCAGACCAGTTGTGCTGTATGGCTCTGAAACCTGGAGTACAATAAAAGGAGACGGAGCTTTGCTACAAACCTTTGAGAACAAAGTTTTAAGACGCATCTTTGGACCCATTAGGGATACACAAAGTGGAGAGTGGAAAAGAAGAAGTAACAAAGACATTTATGATCTGTTTAAGTCCCCGCTAATCACTGGTATCATGAAGGCTAATAGACTACAATGGCTGGGGCATATAGAAAGAATGGAAGATAATAGGGAAACAAAACTTACACTCAGGAAATAAATGACCTTAGACCCCGAGGTAGACCAAGAAGGCGGTGGGGAGAATAATATATATACAGACCTACAAGCACTTGGAATCAATGACTGGCAAGAGAAGGTCAACCAGAGAGACGAATGGAGACGGATTGTATCTGCAGCAAAAAACCTCAATGGCTCGGAACGCTGAAGAAGAAGAAGAAGAAGAAGAAGAAGAAGAAGAAGAAGAAGAAGAAGAAGAAGAAGAGAATATAAATTGAAACAGAAAAAAAGTTTTAATAATAAAAAAAATCTTTGGTATACACATTTTCACTCTTATGTCAATTTGTCAGAGCACGATGTTTGGCATCTTTTCTTGGCTACAAGTTCGTTTATGTTGGGAGTAATGTTTTGTGTCATTGAGATTCTCATGATGGACTGCAAGTGTTCATCAGTGAGATGACTCCTGTGTGATGTTTTGGTAATCGTCATCACAGAAAACAGCTGCTCACACAGATATGTGCAACCAAACATGCTCAAAGTTCGAGCCACATGTAGACGAAGCCGGGGCATCTCTTCAGGAATGAAACGAGTGAACTGTGCAGGTCCCAGAGTGTCTTACTTTGCCTTTTGTGTCAGATTACACTGCAGCTCTATTAACTCCATCTGCAAATTTACAGGTGCAGTTTCCACATCTATGGCAAATGGATTACGAAACAACTCGAAATTAATTGTCTGTGCTTCAAAGTTACTAAAGTGCAGTGCGAACTCAGCGCGAAGTAAGCTAAGTTTTTCAGCAAAGTGTGCATTGGGAAACACCACAGCGCTCTTGGTTTAACACTGCCTGGCAACAAGAAAAGTGAGACAGGTTGCATTGGTACATTTGTGTCTCCCATAAGCGCAGCTTAATTTGAAATGCCTTCACTGCATCATGCATATCAGTGATAATGTGATCCCGTCCCTGGAGCTGCAGGTTCAAGTCGTTGAGATGAATGGTTATATCAGACAGAAACGCCAACTCACATTTACACTTTTTATCCCGAAAAACTGGAATCTTTTCCTTTACTGTCCATGAATTGACAGATTTCCTCAATCAGCTGAACAAATCTACTGAGAACTTTTCCCCGACTTAGCCACTGCACCTCTGTATGATAAGGCATGTCACTGAACACTGACTCTTATTTCCTGCAAAAAAGACTGAAATCGGCGATGATTTAAACCTTTGGCTCTGATAAAGTTGACGGTTTGTGTTACAATGCTCATTACATCTTCCATGTTGAGGACTTTACCACACAGCGATCCTTGGTGTATGATGCAGTGATATGCTATCAATTCACCAATACAGTTCTGCTGCATCTTTAACAGCATCCTTCCAACTAGTCCACTTTTTTCGCCACATATCGCTGGTGCTCCATCTGTTGTTAGTCCAACAAGTTTGTCCCAAGGCAGGTTCAATTTGGTTAAAACTTTGACATACCTTGTCAAAAATTTCTTTTCCTGTCGTTGTCCCATGTATGGATTTCATGTCCAATATTTCTTCAGTAACATTCAAACTGGAGTCCACTCCACGGATGAAGATGGCGAGCTATGCAGTGTCAGTCCGTGATCATTACTTTCATCGATAGCAAGGGAGAATGCAACAAAGTCTTTGCCTTTTTCGATCAGCTGTTTTCACATCAGTGGCCATCTCACAAACCCGATCAACAACCGTATTTCTGCTAAGGCTTACCTTTGCAAACATCTGCTTTTTGTGTGAACACAAGACGTCACACACTATCATTATGCAGCGCTTCAGAAACTCTCCTTCTGTAAATGGTCGGCCTGATTTTGCGATCTCCTCTGACACAATAAAACTTGCTTTGACTGCAGCATCAGCTTGTGATTTTGCTTTGGTGTAATTTGTTTTACATGAATCCAAGCAATTATCAGCGCTGGAGGAATTGTGTTGAACGCAGTGGTTACTACATCGAAAAAGGATACATTTGTTCAGTACCTTTTCAGAATATATTCACAATAAACAACAAACAAACAAAAAAAAACATTTCAGGTTTTCATTTGAAGCCCCCTCATAGATCATAACGGCTTCATAAAGCTAGCTGCATATCTGTCACAGGATGTTACTATGGCAATCTATTACAATGGCGTTATTGATCTTTGGCACCCCTTGACCTCCGCTTTCCAGTCACAGTTACATTTCCGGTCCAACCGCATTGTAATAAGCATACACACAGTATTCAATTACACACATTAGTTTAGTTGACGGATCAACATCACGGCACACGGGTGTAACCCATAAGTGCTCCGTTCTACTCCTAACTCAAGCCTGAGTCCGAAAATTCTCAGCTCAGTGCACAAACTCCATAGCACCGGCGAGGATCCTGAAATACTTTGGGTAGATTTTTAAATCAAAATTTTGTCCGGGCAGCGCCGTTAGGCTGAGTGGTCTCGAGGTATGGTGTTCGCCTCGAGTGCTGGAGATCCCGGGTTCAAGTCCCAGTGAAGACTGATTTTTTCACGCGGACTTCTAGTAAAAAATTTTTCCCTGTTCTCTGGGTAGTGAGATCAGATGCCTGTGTGCATTGTTGCGCACGTAAAAACTACACACAATTCAAGTCTGTAACAAGGAAACAGACGAGTAACTCTTATATTTATATTTTTGTGCAGAGTTGTTGATGTATTTGTAATAGTGTGTGTTTGTTGTTTGTGTGTTCACTGAGTACTTCTCATTTTTGAAGATTCATTCATTGTATCCTTTACAGGACATTCCAAGCAACCTCAGCATTGTTTGGCTGTTTGTGATTTATTAGGCAATTATTACATTCAGCATTTTACAGTTGCTGTTTGAATGACTTGCCAAAAATCATCAAAAACAACGCAAAGCCGTCTGCTTCAAATCACCCACAGCTGATCTTGAAACCTCGACACGGTCTGTCGGGGAATTGTGCAATCAATTTCACCATTTATTGGCCACTTGTGATTTACTAAGCAATGTTACCTGAGTAGTTTGCCATTGCTTCCTGAACAGTCAACTGTCATTTACTGCCAATATAGTACCTTGCGAGGGGAGGGGGGGTCTTGAGCCTGAGAAATTAAGGCCGCCTGGCTAGTGTAGTCGCAGCGAACTGTGCAGGTTAGAGTTTTCTTTTTTCCCCAACAGAAAAAAAAAAAACACGCCTTACCGGGGATTCAAACCCGGGTCTCCCGAAGGAGAAATTGATTTGCTTCCAAATCGCGCGCAGCTAATTTCAAATCCTCAACTCAATATGTATGGTGGAATTATAAAACCCCTGTCTCAGCCCGTCTTACTTCCCCCAAGCCGCTCCACTGGTTGCTGTCCATGACACATCTCCACAATAACACATAATTCAAACGCATAAATAAACACATCTCCATAATAACACATAATTCGAACATGAAAGACAAAATTTACTGAATAAACCCCTCGTATAACAATGCTGTCATCTGCAAATATTACATACAGAAAACAACAAAGCACAACATATAACTATTACAAGTAAAAATACAAAGAATGCATCCACAAAGCGAACATAGCATAGGCCCTCAATCAGCATGTATCAACAGCAAAACAAAGGGCATGCACATTCTTGTGATCTATAGTAGAAACAGTTGAATACAAGAGGTTTGAAGGCCAACTGGTTCGACTTCATTGCACTGGATTTCATCCTATATGGCTCGGACTCTTTCTGCAGACTGGCAGCCCTGCTGAAAGCATCGAGAGGAGCACAAACTCCAAAGCTCTAATGACAGACGGACACCCCCCCCCCCCCCCCCCCCCCCCCCCAATTCTCTCTCTCTCCAAGGGTCTCTGGAAAATTAACATTCGTGAACAGTCCAAAAAGAACCTATGACCACTGTAGCAACAACTTAATCACTTGGCCAGAAAGGCCTCCATCCCCCTTCTACGACATATATTGCACTAAGACCCACCAGTCTACAGGCGAGCTGGTGGCAATGGTATCACAGACAGCACACTGCCTCGGAACCATTTGCTGCAGGTAGCGTTTGTTAAGGCAAGGGCTGGGACAGGGACAGGGTGATGATGATGAAACGGAGGATGGCGGTGATGAAACAACATTATGATGGTGTGGCAGTGAGGATACATTTTTGTTTTTGTTGCGCTCACTCGCTTTGAACTCAAGCGTAGTCCATACACACTATTTATAGTAGTGATGGACTGAATGTTGCGTGTGGATTAGCTTTCCCTATTAAGTGTCCCTCGTCATCAGGCGAACCCATTCCGACTTCAGAGGTACTTGTAATTTACGTCCCCAAGTCAAGGACGACAGGTCAACATTTTAGTCCAGCTGTCCGGTGTAGGGGTTGAACCGCTAACCTCGGCATAAGCACACCAGATGTTTAAGTACACACGTTCTTACCCATTCGGCCATGCGGACCTGCAGTGAGGGTATAATAGAAACAGAAGGTAATGATAATGGGACAGAGTGTTAAAATAATGAAACAGAAGGTAATGACAATGAAACAGAGAAGGTAATGTTTATAAAACAGAGAAGGTAATGTTGATAAAACAGAGAAGGTAATGTTGATAAAACAGAGAAGGTAATGTTGATAAAACAGAAAAAGTAATGTTGATAAAACAGAGAAGGTAATGTTGATAAAACAGAGAAGGTAATGTTGATAAAACAGAGAAGGTAATGTTGATAAGACAGAGAAGGTATTGTTGATAAGACAGAGAAGGAAATTTTGATAAAACAGAGAAGGTAATGTTGATAAAACAGAGAAGGTAATGTTGATAAAACAGAGAAGGTAATGTTGATAAGACAGAGGGTAATGTTGATAAAACAGAGAAGGTATTGTTGATAAAACAGAGGATAATGTTGATAAAACAGAGGATACTGTTGATAAAACAGTGGGTCCCCGGGAAGGTTAACTCGGTCAACAAATGCCCGCAGAAGTCGGATGTGTCAGCCTAACGGTGCAAGAATGCAGCTCTGCTGTAAACAGGCACATCGCAATCATGTCCGAAAACAAAACTCCGGATGAATACAAGGAAGAAGAAGAAACAGAGGGTAATAACAATGAAACAATGTAATGACCAGGAAACAGAGAAGCTAATGATGACACAAGGAGTTCTAATGTGATGACACCATGCCACAGAACAAATGATTCACTACAGGCAGCCTGGAACACAAGAAGTGTTCTTTCCTCTCATATTTACAACAATCAACAACCACGGAAGCAAAGAATGGCACAGTTCAGTGAGGTCATAACTACTAAGTTAATGAGCCACACAAGTTTAACATACTTGCAATGTGTGACTTAAATCTGATGATTAACACAAGTTCAACATACTTGCAATGTGTGACTTAAATCTGATGATTGACACAAGTTCAACATACTTGCAATGTGTGACTTAAATCTGATGATTAATACAAGGTTTACATACTTGCGATGTATGACTTAAATCTGATGATTAACAAGCACTTGATGGTTAACATAAATATGATGATTGACATACGGCTGGTGATTTACACAATCACAACAATCAAGGCAATCCTAATGATTAACATAATCCTGACAGTTAACATAATTCTGATGATTAATGTAATCCTAAGGACTAGTACATTCCTAGTTTATAATACAATCCTAATGAAAAATGCAATACTGGTGATTAAGATAATCCTAACGATTAATACAATCCTATGATTAAAACAGTCCTAGTAATTAATATAATCCAGTGATTAACAAAATACTAATGATTAATGCAATACTAATTAAAAATGCAATCATGGTGATTGATTCTAATGATTAATACAATCCTGGTGATTAAGATAATCCTAAACCATAATACAATCCTAATGATAATAACAGTCATAGTAATTAATATAATCAAGTGATTAATACAATCCAAATGATTAATACAATCCAAATGATTAATGCAATACTAATTAAAAATGCAATCCTCGTGATTCAAATAATTATAATGATTAATAAATCCTAATGACTAATGCAATTCTGGTGATAAATATAATCCTAATGATTACAATAATCTTTATGATTAATTCAATCTATATAATTAAGATAATCCTAATAATTAATACAATCTTAATGAATCAGTTAATTATAGTGTTTAATATCCTAACAATTAAGATTATACTAATGACTAATACAATCCGAATGATTAAGATGATCCCAATAATTATGTTAAATGTCCTAGTGATTAATATAATCCTAGTGATTAATTTAATTCTATTGACTGACAATCCCAATGATTAAAATAATCCTAATAATCATGCTCAAGTTTTTTCTGCTGGACTCTATTTTGTATAGTCTGCTTAAAATTGTGCTTTATTATGTCTTGCCTCTATAAAACCACAAACTAAGTATCCTCTCTTTTCTTACATTCATGAATTTTAATTGAGATATATAATCTTGCTAAACTTTCCTTGCTTATAATTGAGATATAAAATCTTGCTCAACTTTCCTGGCTTTTAACAGATATATAATTTTGTTCAACTTTCCTGGCTTATAATTGAGATATATAATTTTGCTCAACTTTCCTGACTTATAATTGAGATATATAATCTTGCTCAACTTTCCTGGCTTATAATTGAGATATATAATCTTGCTCAACTTTCCTGGCTTCTAATTAAGATATATAATTTTGCTCAACTTTCCTGGCTTCTAATTAAGATATATAATCTTGCTCAACTTTCCTGGCTTCTAATTAAGATATATAATCCTGCTAAACTTTCCTGGCTTCTAATTAAGATATATAATCTTGCTCAACTTTCCTGGCTTCTAATTAAGATATATAATCTTGCTCAACTTTCCTGGCTTCTAATTAAGATATATAATCTTGCTCAACTTTCCTGGCTTCTAATTAAGATATATAACCTTGCTCAACTTTCCTGGCCTATAATTGAGATATATAATCTTGTTAAACTTTCCTGACCTATAATTGAAATATATATAATCTTGCTCAACTTTCCTGGCTTCTAATTAAGATATATAATCTTGCTCAACTTTCCTGGCTCATAATTGTGATATATAATCTTGCTCAACTTTACTGGCTTATAACCAAGATATATAGTAGTGTCTATTTTTTTCCAGGTACGGGATGTTATGTTTGTGTATTCATGTATTTCAAGCAATGATGATATTCTTCATGTGCTCGCCACCTCCTTATACTGTATGATACTTTCTACTTTGTATTTATATTATAAGGGGCATTCATTTGAAATCCATTTGTGCCGCACCGCGCGTAATTGCGTATGTTGAACATGATCATGCCATAGTCATGTGATAAGTACTGGCCAATGAATAAAAGAGCATGTGCTTATCATCCCATGATGCATAGGTTCTGTTTCTGACCATTGAGAAAATGGCCGGGTTGATCCAAAATCCATCCAAAGAAGCTCAAAGAGTGGTGATTCAGTTTTTTTTTCATTTGAAGGATGTTGACCAGTGGACATTCATCGAAGAATGCAGGCAGCATATGGTAACAAATGTGTGTCGAAGACAAGAGTGACAGACTGGGCACGAATGTTTCGGGAAGGACGTCAGTTCACGACAGATCTTCGACGGCCGGGTCAAGCGCATATTATTGCAACAGAAAAAACCATCGGCAAAATTGATGCAGCAGTACAGATGAACCGTTGTCGAAGCATACGTTCGCTAGTGAAAGAATTTGATGCGTCAATTGGGACAATTCAAATTGTCGTTCGCAAGAAACTGCAATATCAGAAGGTGTGTTCAGTGGTACCATGGATGTGTTGACCGACCACCAAAACGAGGAACGCATGGGATGGTGTTTGAACCACTTGTTGCATTACAGAGTGGAGGGTGATGCATTTCTCTTCCGCATAGTGGTAGGCGATGAATCATGGTGTCACCACTTTGAGTCGAGCAGCAAAAAAGAGAGCATGCAATGGAAGCATGCTGGATCACCAAAAGCCAAAAAATTCAAGTTTCAGGTTTCGCTGGTAAGGTTATGCTGAGCACATTTTTTTTTACCATGAAGGGATATTATTGGCCGACTTTAAGGAACCTGGTGTCAACATCAACTCTACCCACTACTTGCTAACACTAGGCAAGCTGCAAAAAGCCATCAAGAATAAATGACCCATCATGCTTTCTCGCTGTGTGATTTTGTTGCACAATTATGCTCGTCCGCACTGTTGCAAAGATTGTGCAGGAAGCATTAGCAAAGAAGAAGTGGGAAATTCTGCAACATCCAGCCTATAGTCCTGATTTGTCACCATGTGATTTTCATTTATTTGGACCTCAAAAAAAAGCTCTCAAGGGGCAACGATTTCACACAGGTACAGATGTAATGAATGTGGTAAACACTTGGTTCAGTGAGCAACCATAATTTTTTGCAGACGGCATTCGCTGCCTATCTAAGCAATGGGATGCTTGCCTGAATGCCTATGGCGGCGACTTACGACCAACCCATGGTGCTTAATTCATTCAAAATAAATGCTTTGTTTAATTCTACCACACCTGTTGATGTTTCTTTTATGCTTTTGTAATAAAGCCATTGGAATGGGTTTCAAATGAACGTCCCTAATAATTTATTCTTCCTAGTTCTACTTTAAAATTTTGCATGTCTTTCGCAGGATGTTGCAATGAACCCTGGCTTGATTTTCTAAGCAATTTTACATTTGGTAGTTTGCCATTGCTTTCTCAATGAGAAGTCAACGATTGCGTCCAACTGACTTGTGTGTGGACTGAACCAATCACTCTACTCTGTGGTCAATGCACAGGAAGTTTAAGTGCGAGCATGATAAACCTCTCGGCCAAGACGACCTCTTTCCACTTTACACTGTGAAAATCACAATCTTTTTTTTAGCCTAAAAAACACCTATGAACAAAATGTCATGGTAACCAACATCACAATCAATAATGAAATTTTGAATGTCATCAACTTTGAGTATCTTGGCTTCATTATGGCAAACAGGGGGTACCGTACAAGAGCATGATAAACCTCTCGACCACGATTACCTCTTTCCACTTTACATTGTGAAGATCACAATCTTTTTTAAGCGTAAAAAACGCCTATGAACAAAATTTCATGATAACCACACATCACAATCAATAATAAAGAAATTTTAAAAGTCATCAACTTCGAGTATCTTGGCTTCATTATAGCAAACAGGAGGGACCGTACAAAAGAAATCAGATGTAAACTGGTCATAACAATGCAGAGGTTACACAGTATTAAGAACCTACAGCACAACACCAACAAACAAATTAATGTACAATTGTTAAGAATATCTATCTTTCCTGTGGCAATATATGAACGTCAGTCACGGATAATTTTGCAATCATACTGGCACCTGGCCGTCTGACAGATAGTTTGTTACACTGAGCTTCAAAACAGGCATAATAACTACAACCAGATCACGGATGAAGTTATACTCTCCATAGCACAAAGCCTGGGCTGAATTTAGAGTCCATTGTATGACGAATTGTATTTGTAACCGCTTCGCCACATAGTCGGCACAAATAAATAAACATAAACTTAAAAATATTCATATAAACAAACTACAAAAATTAATACAAAAATGGTGTGATCAGTCTATGAACTCAACTTTCAATATAACTGTCTGCCTCAAGAGTTGGAATCCGCCCATCAGAAGAAGCACCAGGACTCAGCTGGGGAAGCTGGGAGTGACAACGTCGACAGACCCCCTCTGATTGGTTGAGTTCTACTTCCTGCGCCAGGACCTGGGAGCATTCCGTGCGGAAAAATTTGCCGCAGTTACTGAAAAAGACCAAACAAGGGAGGCTTAAAACACAATTTTTGTGTGTGCATACGCTGGCTTTGAACTCAAGCGTAATTCATGCACATGCTACCACTTCTAGTGTAATGAACTCATTCTTGCGTGTGGATTGGCTTATATAACTATTTCTTTGTAAATAATGATAATTCAATAACTATTTCTTTGTCAATAATGATGATTCAATATCTATTTCTTTGTCAATAATGATGATTCAATAACTATATCTTTGCAAATAATGACAATTCAATAACTCTTTCTTTGCAAATAATGATTCAATAACTATAGGGTGTATTTTTAATGACCGTGCAGTGTTTGAATATATTGCTGGTCCAAGTTTTGTATTTACCCTCTGTAAAGTGCATGCAACACAATAGGTGAAAACTTGGACCGACAATATTTTCAAACACAGTCATTAAAAATACACCCTGTATTTCTACCTATGTCTTACCGGGGCCCATAAAGAAAGCGACCCACATATCCACCCACCCAGAGAGAGAGAGAGAGAGAGAGAGAGAGAGAGAGAGAGAGAGAGAGAGCTTCCACAACTATCACAGCCATTAAATCCGCCACTTCATAACACACCAGCAGACAATCTCACAAACACTCCAACCACTCACCGGCAGTGATGTTTCCACCTGGACACCCCAAACTCAGCACCACAGCCAGCACAGTGAGTCACGGCCAAGTCCGAAGCGCACGGCAACATCCTGCTCACCGACACATCTACTGTCTCCCAGCTGGCATCGCAGGCAGAGTCGATCATCGGGCCCAGGGAGCTCCACTCACCTCTGTGTGAATCGGCCATCTGTTGGCAAATGATAAAATGTGATGGCCTTGATCTTTGAGAACTCTTTAGAGTGTGATGCTGTCATTTACACAGATGGGTCGGTCGTTCGACACGTGAGAAGTTCATGGGCCTTTACGGCTCAGGCTGGAAGGAGAATTGTGAAGGAAGATTCTGGTGCTTTTGCCTTGACCACAAGTAGTCTGACTATGGAAGTCATGGCAGTAAGTAAAGCAATAACATAGCTTGAGGCACAGACTTTCACTCGGGCATGCTTCCATAGTGACTCAATGAGTTTGCTCAGGCAGATAAAGATGTGTTGGATCCGAAGAGAGTGGTTGGTGTCTCTGGAGTGGTCATGGCTGGCAAAGATTAGTTTAATTTCCCTGCCAGGGCATGCGGGTGTACAAAGAAATGAGCAGCTTGCGGGTAAGGCTACTGATTAGGGTGGACGAGCCATGGACCCGGCTGATATACTGAATGCTCTACGAGAAGTAAGTCGTGTGTGAGAACCACTTGATGACTGTGAATCTACATCCATGGTGAGACTGCAAGAAAAACAAGTCAAAATAGGTGTGGCCAAACAAGAACACACTGCGGGAAACCAAAGAAGATTAATAAACCAACATAGAACTGGTGTCGTGAGCCGTTACATGCTGTAGGATTTACTGAGGATGGGATACGAGCACTTATGGACTGAATGGTTCAATGTGCAATGAGGATGATCTGTTGACTAACTAAAATGTGATGGTAATCCTATGGGATAAAGTGATGGAATCTTTCACATGTCTGGAGCTTAACTTGGTATATGCTGCTGGCTCTGTATTTGTATAGACCAATGGGCTGGTTATGAGCTCAACACCACACCACCGGCTGCCTTGACTTCCATGGACATTTCCTGGTACTCATGTATTTTTTTTTTGGGGGGGGGGGGGGGGGGGGGTGGCCTCGCTCGCTTTGAACTCAAGCTTAGTCCATACACACTACTTCTAGTAGTGTTGGATTGAAGTTTGTGGATTAGCTTTCCCTATTAACAGTATCCCCCACCATCAGGCGAACTCAGTCCAACTTATGAGATACTTGTAATTTACACCCCCAAGTCAAGAATGAGAAGTCAACATTTTAATTCAACTGGCTGTTGTAGGGGTTGAACCCCTTACCTTGGCATCAGCACACTGGATGTTTAAGAACACACATTCTTATCCATTCAGCCATGACCGATTGTAAGAAATACACAAAGTAATCTATCATCATGGCCAGTTTTAAGAAATACACAAAGTAATCTATCATTGTGGCCAATTTTTTCTTCTTCTTTCGTTCACTTGAAATATGTCTATAACTGCAATGTTGTCTCTTGTATGAATTTAACTGTCTTTTTTAGTTCACTCAGCGGTCCATAGAGTCTGTTCACTCTTCGCTCTGTGGCGAAGGTGTCGTGGACACAGTTCGCAATTCTGCATCCCACGATCAAAACATAGCTGCAGACGACCTGGATACAGACCTCCCTGCGATGGTCCTCATAGAATGGCATGTGTACCGGTCGCTCAGAAAGCAATGATAGAACGCTGAACGCAAACTCACCAAGAAATCCCAAACAGCAAAAATAATGCTGTGGTTGACTGTGACATCCTGTAAAGGATATGAAACTAACTCATTCAGTGGACTAAACAGCTGTGGGGATGGGAGGGGGAGTGTGGGGTCGGAATTTAAATGAAAATTCTTATTAACTATTGTCCATTCTTCTTTCCAAACCACTCTAATTATATTTATATTTAATATAATATGACCAAAGTATTTCAGTTTCACAGACGGGATGCTGTTTGTAGGCCAGTCGTCTGATGTTCAGATCTGGTAGGATGTCCGTAGTTTTCTTCTTCTTTTTGGCCCAAGGTATTCTAAGAATTTTTCTGCAGCATTTAAGTTCAGAACCCCTGATTTTCTTCTTTAATGATTGTGGAATTACTAAACTTTCAAGATTAGTGATTGAGAACTCACTAAATTTTCAATCACTAAACTTTCAAGATTGTGAAATTACTAAATTTTCAATCACTAAACTTTCAAGATTAATGATAGGGAAATCATTAAATTTTCAATCACTAAACTATCAAGATTAGTGATTTGGAAATCAGTAAATTTTCAAGTAGCATTGCTCTAGAACATCAAGTACTGAGATCTGTGGGAATACAATAATGCCCAAGCAATTTCGCAGGACAGATGATAATGATGCTGGCAACTTCTGAGTCTCGGTGATTTTCAAGCATTGATACCTTCTCTGTATAAAGCTATACCATTTGCTGTACTGGCATCTGGCTGTCTTGACAGACGATAGTTTATTACGTTGCGCTTAAAAAAAAAGGCATAATAACTACAACCCATGGCTGTAGCGAATGTGATGGATCAGACCAATTTCTGAGACCAGTAAGACCAGGATGGAGCTATACCTCTCCATAGCACAAAACCTGGGTTGATTTTGTAGAGACCATGTGTTGCCCATGCAGCATGATCCCTCTCTCTGTCTGCCAAGTTAATACATCTGGAACTAAATCAAGCTATATAAGCTGCCAATGGTTCTTTTGCCCTGCTACCGAGTTGAGGGCACAGAGCAACACTGTGAGCTGTGAATCTTGTGTGGAGTGCTTTTACATCTGTCAGCGGTTATTTAGCATGAACTGCATGTTAAGAAATACAGCGGCCGGCTGGTCGGTGAACTAACTGGGTTGCATTATGCAGTAATATGTGGCTGCTGGTTTTCTAGTGACTGTCGCTTCCATCGACGATGAACTGTATTTTTCATGGTGGACTTTTCTGTTGGTATTCTGGCAGCAGCATTATGTATAATGTGAGGGATGTTGGTGTGTCGAGACTCGTCTGTTCCACTTTTCACATGGGTCAGTGAGGGGAATTTTGTGTGATATTCACTGGCATAGAATGGAGCATAATGGGGACGACCCGTTGCCATGAAGTTGGAACCGCGGCTTACTAACTAACAGAAGCGGCCAGATAAGTAAAGCAATGCTCTAACTGTCCTGACAATTTGCTACTCACACAATGATCACACAGTGAGCCTTGCAGCTGCCGGCTGCTGTAACTCTTCAACATATGAACATGCTTCGTCGCGTGCCTCAGATGGCGCTGCAGTTCCTGAATCGTGCAGTCTTTTTCAGACAGAAGTTCAGCCACCAAATCCTGCCATTCATCACAGAAAAGGGCCAGTCCATCCACGTCGATGTGCTTCTTTAGTCTTGGCTGACGTTTGGCAGTGGTCATTGTCAAGAGACTTGGAGAAGGCTGTGGATGCATTGAAACAGGCCTTTTATTGTACAGGTTGCTTCAGAATAAGAATGCATCTATTTTAAATCTGTATTGTTTTACATCTCCCCCGATGGTGTTTCCACCTTGTCGTGGTGGGGGAGCTTGAGTTTCTCAATGACCCTGAGAGCTATGCCGGCGGTAGCGTAGCTACCAGCAGGGCCTCCCAAGCCGGACAGGTCAAAGGGTAGAGAACAGACAAAGAGAAACACCCTGGTCCTCCAGGTTGGGGGTTGAAGCGTGGGGTTAACATCCCCACCTTTGTAAAAACCTTTCTTTGTTACGAAACAAATACATGAGCCTCGATATCGGACTGACTTATCTGGACAACGACCTTGGAACGTTAAAGGACTTTTGAGATTTGGAACATGGAATGTACGGACACTATATCGAGCTGGAGCGGCCGAAGAACTAACCCGGGAGCTGGTTGAATATCAAATGGATATCACAGCAATTCAAGAAATAAGGTGGCCAGGAGAGGGTACTTTAGAGCAAAATGGAATGATTATAATATATGGAGGAAACACCCAAAATAAACATGAATTAGGAACAGGATTTGTCATCAAAAAAGAGTTATGGGGGAACATTTTAAACTTTAAAGCTTTTAATGACAGGATTAGTAAATTACGAATAAAAGGTAAATGGAAAAATATAACGATGATTAATGTACATGCACCTACTGAAGAGAAAGAAGATGATATTAAAGAAGACTTTTATAATGATCTGGAAGATGTCATAGAAGAAACCCCCAAACAGGACATCCTGATTGTGCTGGGAGACTTCAATGCAAAAATAGGTAGAGAGCAAACTAATAAAAAAGTGGCCGGTATGGAAAGCCTACATACAACTTCAAATGATAATGGATGGAGAGTCATCAACCTGGCAGAAGCCAAAGGACTGCAGATTAGCAGTACCAGACTACAAAGAAAGGATATACACAAACAAACTTGGAAATCATGTGACAAGAGAACCTATAATCAAATAGATCACATTTTAATTAACAACAGAAATGCATCAAACATACAGCAAGTCAGAAGTTATAGAGGAGCTGAGTGCCACAGTGACCATTTCCTCGTTGGAGCAAAATTTAAAATAAAACTTAAGAGAGCTTTCTATACTAAATTACAAAGATTACACCCAACATATAACAGAGAAAAACTACAAGACATTACAGTCAAAGAGAAATTTACAGATGAAATAAAATGTAAACTTGAAACTTTTCAAAACCCTTTGGAGGAAAGCGTTGACCAAACTTGGTTGAACATCAAGAATACACTTCAATCTACCGCAGAAGAATGTCTCGGTGTGTCAACCACGCATAGAAAGAACAGATGGTTCAATCAAAAATGTGAAGAAGCAGTCACTAAGAAGAAGAATGCCAGACATGTATGGTTAAATGACATCAATAACATCCAAAAGGAAGAGCATTATAGAAATGAATGTAAAGAGGCTACAAAAATAGTCAGACAGCAGAAGCGAGAATATATGAGTAATATAATCAAAGATATGGAAACTAATCACCAGAAAAATGAATCCAGAAAGTTTTTTAAAGTACTGAAGTCAATGAAACGAGGGCACCAACAAAACACATATGGTTTAAAAGACAAAAATGGGAATATGATAAATACCAATGAAGAAATGTGCAACACATGGAAAGAATATTTTATTGAATTACTAAATTGTGAAGCTCCAAGTAACATTTTCCCACAGGAAGAGGTTCTAACATGCGAACCACAAATTGAAGAACCTACATTTGAAGAAATCCTATATGTAATCACACGACTTAAAAACAATAAGGCAACTGGGACTGATGGAATTGCTGCTGAATTTATAAAGGCAGGTGGCCATGCATTACATCTAAAGCTATACGAACTAATAATAAAAATCTGGAGGACAGAAGAATTACCCCATGACTGGAAAGAGTCATTATTGATACCTATCTTTAAGAAAGGAGACAAGTTCCAATGTGGAAATTATAGAGGAATATCACTACTGTCCACAAGCTATAAGATACTATCCGCAGTATTACTAAATAGACTAAAACCATATTCAGAAGACATATTAGGTGACTACCAGGCGGGTTTTAGACAAAACAGATCAACAATAGATCAGATATTTATCTTACGACAAATAGCCGAGAAACATTGGGAATATAAAAGAGATCTCCATAACATTTTTGTGGATTTTAAAAAGGCTTATGATAGTGTCCATAGGAATAGTCTATGGAATGTTATGCAGGAATTTGGAATACCAAGGAAGT
Source organism: Cepaea nemoralis (assembly GCA_014155875.1). Classification (NCBI taxonomy): domain Eukaryota; kingdom Metazoa; phylum Mollusca; class Gastropoda; order Stylommatophora; family Helicidae; genus Cepaea; species Cepaea nemoralis. The sequence continues at coordinate 238,560 of JACEFZ010012665.1, read as the reverse complement.
TAATTAACATGACCAAACTATGCATGGAAGATACTTATAATATAGTAACATATAAAGGCAGGAAATCAGACCCCTTCCAAATAACATCTGGCTTGAAACAGGGTGATGCACTATCGCCGCTACTCTTCAATCTGGCTCTAGAGAAAGTTGTAAGGAAGGTAAAGGAGGAATGTGATATTGGAGGAACATCCAAGCTGCTTGGTTATGCAGATGATATAGATATTATAGGGCAAAGTGAACAAAAGACATTAGAAATATTGACTCACTTAAAGGAAAAAGCCCAACAGATGGGGCTGGTTATCAACCAAGATAAGACAGAATATATGGTAATTTCAAGAGACGGAATGGCTAAAAACTCTGGCCACATACAAATAGATAATATGACCATTAAAAGAACGGAAACATACAAATACCTGGGTACAATCTTCAACTGCTCCAACATCATAAGGGAAGAAATACAAACTAGAATCAACTCTGGAAATAAGATATACTATGCACTACAACATCTACTAAAATCAAAGGCGCTATCTCGTAACACCAAAATCACAATATACAAAACACTGATCAGACCAGTTGTGCTGTATGGCTCTGAAACCTGGAGTACAACGAAAGGAGACGAAGCCTTGTTACAAACCTTTGAGAACAAAATTTTAAGACGCATCTTTGGACCCATTAGGGATACACAAAGTGGAGAGTGGAAAAGAAGAAGTAACAAAGACATTTATGATTTGTTTAAGTCCCCGCTAATCACTGGTATCATGAAGGCTAATAGACTACAATGGCTGGGGCATATAGAAAGAATGGAAGATAATAGGGAAACAAAACTCGCTTACACTCAGGAAATAAATGACCGTAGACCCCGAGGTAGACCAAGAAGGCGGTGGAGAGATAATATACATACAGACCTACAAGCACTTGGAATCAACGACTGGCAAGAGAAGGTCCACCAGAGAGACGAATGGAGACAGATTGTATTTGCAGCAAAGAACCTCAATGGCTCGGAATGCTGAAGAAGAAGAAGAAGAAGATTGTTTTACATGGACAGACAGAAAAGCCAATGAGCAAGTCCTACAAGAAACAAATGAAAACCGTAAATTGATTAGAGAAATTAGACGTAGACAGTCACAATTTTTTTGGACACGTTATGAGAAGAAATAAATTGGAGAACTTGGTGACAACTGGCAAGATTGAGGGGAAGAGAATAAGGGGAAGGCAGAGAGGTAAATACCTGGATGGTTTGACCATATGGTATGGTCAATACAAGAACACTGAGCTGATCCACGAATCTGGTGATCGAGTGAGATGGCGAAACATGACTGCCCATGCTTATCGTCATGGCACATGATGATGATGACGATGATAGTTTTAATGGATTCAAATTCGTATCTAGGCAACATTTTAAAATTTACCTGGCTAACAGGTCAACCCAGCCTAAAACAGGTGAGATGGCGAAACATGACTGCCCATGCTTATCGTCATGGCACATGATGATGATGACGATGATAGTTTTAATGGATTCAAATTCGTATCTAGGCAACATTTTAAAATTTACCTGGCTAACAGGTCAACCCAGCCTAAAACAGGTATCAGGAAATGTAATCGGAAATAAAGGTGGATGGGAGGATAATGATCGATCCCCCTCAAGTACCAACTGGCCTTGACAAACATAGAACTATTGTCATATGCTCAATGTGCCTTGGTTAATTAGTTCATTGCATATTGCAGTCAACCCCCAGCATTGTTTGGCTGTTCATGATTTCTTGACATGTTCATGTTCAGTTGCTTGTCATTGCTTTCTGAACGACCCGCACTCATACTATTGTATGAAAACAAGCGCAATGTGATCTGCTTCCAAATCGCCCGCAGCTATGTTTCGAATGCGGATTGCGAAGCGCATGCATAGAATAGCACCACTAGACAGCTTGGAAAGGGCTGGTTGAAACCCTCAGCCACAATGGGGTATAGAAGGTGACACGCGGGAGTTGATGGAAATGAATGAGCTGATAAACTTGCTGGCTCTGCATCACCCACAGATGGCCAGCCCAAGGATCGTGCCGATATAAGTGCCTTCAGGCTGCTGCCCAGGCAAAATTGTCCGGAAAGAAAACCTACCAACGAGAAGAGCTCTTGACCTTGGACAGAATCTGTCTAGAGGAAGTGAACTGTGCATGAATGCATGTCAAAGTCCGACTGTGGGGTGCATAACTAGGTGTGACACACTTCCTTAGGGAAAGGAATGAAGAAGAAGTAATTTTGCTTTGTCCTATAAAACAATATTCCGTAAACAATGTCGCAGTAATATAAGCCAGGATGTAATATATCCATCCATCCATCATGTACCATGACGATAAGCGTGGGCGGTCATGTTTTGCCATCTCACTCGATCACCAGAGTCGTGGATCAGCTCTGTGTTTCTGTCTTGACCATAATATATCAAAGCAATATAAGCCAGGATGTAATATATCCCAGCAATATCAGCCAGGATGTAATAAATCCCAGCAATATCAGCCAGGATGTAATAAATCCCAGCAATATCAGCCAGGATGTAATATATCCCAGCAATATCAGCCAGGATGTAATAAATCCCAGCAATATCAGCCAGTATGTAATAAATCCCAGCAATATCAGCCAGTATGTAATATATCCCAGCAATATCAGCCAGGATGTAATAAATCCCAGCAATATCAGCCAGGATGTAATAAATCCTCCAAATTTACTCTCTCTCAAAAACAAAAGGCAGAGGATCATCCAGATAAATGGAATACCCCTTAGAGAAGATAAAGAACCAACATACCTTGGAGTAACATTTGATGAAAGGCTGACATGGAGAAAGCACATCAACAAAGCAGTAGCAAAAGCCAGAAGGAAAATAGCCATCCTGAGAAAGCTAAGTGGAACCACATGGGGAGCCAGTGGGAAAATACTTAGCAAAGTTTATCAACAGAGCATACGACCACACCTGGAATACGGGTCAACTGCATGGTGTTCAGCATCAAAAACCACACTACAAGAGCTGGGCAAGGTGCAAAATCAAGCACTTAGAGTCACCACAGGAGGTATGAGATCAACTCCTATAGTGGAGATGGAGAAGATGGGGAGGACACAAGCACTGAGAGAGCGCAGAGATACGAAAATGCTAATACAAGCAGAAAAGTTTCTCAGCTTGCCAGGTCACCCTATGATGAACAGATTTGAAAATTTAGCTATGGGGTGGTTGAAAAGAAGCAGTTTTATCCACCAGGTCAAATGACTCTGTAGAGAAACTACCGATCTGCCCACAGTTGGTATCCCCCTGAAAACTATTCCAGAGCAAACTCCATGGAAAGATGAACATAACAAATCCAGACAAAAGTGAGAGGAATATTTGACAAGGAAGAACAGAACAGTGCACAGCGCAGAACAGCCACTCTCAGCTTCCTTGATGAAGAATACCCACAGGACCTCTGGATCCGAGTCTACACAGGTGGGTCAGCACAAAATGATGTTCAAAATGGAGGAGTGGCAGTGTACATAGAATACCCAAATAATACAAGGGACACGGCCAGAGTACCAACAGGAAAGTACTGCCATAACTATGATGCTGAAATTGAGGCAATCAAGATAGTAACAGAGATATTACTAAATACTAGCCATGGTACACAACCTGTGGTGCTATTGACAGATGCAAAATCAGTACTTGAGGTGCTCCTGTCTAGGAAATTGCCAGTACTAAGAACACTACTTTCTGAGCTAAGCAGTCAGCATAAGGTCACCATACAGTGGATACCATCCCACTGTGGAGTACCTGAAAACGAAAGAACTGATCAATTAGCTAAGGAAGGAGCAACAGAAGGACAGCCTGATGTGCCCATTACATACCACCAACAGAAAAGAATGCTCAAATCAGTAGAAAGCCACCAAAACCTGCTCAAAATGAGTACCACCATATGGACAGACCAGAACAAGTTATTATTCCGCGCCTCAGAACAGGGCACAATAGATTACGCAACAACACGAGTACAAAATTCAAGATTAGTGAATCAGCCATGTGCACATGTGGATTGGTGCCGCCAGAGCACATACTCCAAGACTGCCCAAAATATAACATATCTAGGCAAACCTTCTGGCCTAGAGAGACGACAGTGGAAGATAAACTCTATGGACTGCTGAGTGAACTAAAAAGGACAGTTAAATTCATACAAGAGAGACAACATTGCAGTTATAGACATATTTCAGCGAACAAAAAAAGTAGATCTCCTATTTTGACAGTCTTGTCACTGGATTCAGATTCATAATTTCAGATTCAAATTCAAAGACCTAGATTCAGCGAAATCTCCGTTATCACTTGAAGAATCGTCGAAATCCATTTTGAAATACAAAGCGTAAAACCCACAAAAACTACCCAAAAAAACCGTTGAACTTCAAAGTGCAAGCTTGCGAATGGCGGCCACGTTGTCAAGCTATCGGCGAAACTAAAAGTAGACAATCTGAATCTCGGAAAGCTGCGAGATCGCCTTTTTACAATGCATAGTAGTCATGGGCGCTTTCGGACAGATTGCTCGTTCCGGGGTAGAAATGTTCCCGGATATTTTGCCTAGTAAAGGGTTAAAAGTGAAAAATGGGCTGAGGTATGTCAAAGAGTAAGCACAGACAAGTCACTGAAATTGTTCTGGCAACTACATAAAAGCATGAGTGGGGAAGTCAAGAATAAGAGAATTTCTGACTTCCAAGGTGCTGACCTCATCTGGCAGAGGACTGACGAGAACAAGGGCAAAGCCCTCTTCGAACGCTATCTAGAGCAGAGCAACCAGACAGACATGAGAGGCCAAAATCTTGCCAAGGATGTCACCTCAGACAGGTGCAAGGCCCAGAACATTTCGGATGAAGACACAGTGACAGTGAAAGAAATCAAGGCTGTGCTTCGACAATCAAAAAACAGCGCTCCAGGGCCAGATGGCATAAGATATGACGACATCAATAGGTGTACCGACAACGAGCTAGAGAAACTAGCAGACATGTACAACAACAGTATAGGGAGTGCTAGCATCAAGGAGGAGTGGTTACACAGCTATCTGATTCCCTTGCCGAAGCCTGGCAAAGACCACACAAAAATTCAGGGATATCGAGTAATAACCATGCAGAATACAATAGGCAAGCTGCTGGAGAAGGTAACTACCAGAAAGATATCAAGCCAGCTAGAGAAGCAACATGTTTTCCCACCTACCCTGGGAGGGTACTGTCTCAAAAGAGAAACCTGGACCAATGCAGCAGTTTTTGCCCATGATGTTTATGAAGGTTTCCACTCAGGCATTGAAACTTTTGCTTCAGCGATTGATCTTGAGGACGCGTACAACAGAGTATCATTGGATTTTCTAATGCTTCAGATTCTTGAACTCAAGATAAATCCGTTCCTCCTTAGTTGGATCGCTGCAGCCCTCTTCCAACGGAAAGTAGTTTTTAGATGTGGCAGTTGGACTTCGGAACCAACAACAATATATCCTGGCCTACCACAGGGATCACCATTATCTCCGGTGCTGTTCAACGCCTACACAGTGAGAATCACCAGCGAGCAGATCACTGGACCGGGGAGGACATTGTCATATGCCGACGATGTTTTAGTGTATCGTCAGGGTAAGGATAGAGATCAGGTTGCTGTGGAACTGCAAACCAAACTCAATCGCATAAGTACTTAGTGTGCTGAAGCTGGGGCAATGGTCAACCCAACAAAGGCAACAGTGACATGGTTCTCTTTGAATAATCATATTGTCAACACTCCAACACCAACTGTTAATCTGTGTTCAGAGACTGTGGAAAGAACGCAGGCAATGAATTACCTGGGGATACGTTTTGATCGAAGCCTTGCTTATAATGAGCACATAGACCAGGTGATAACAAAGGCCAAGCGGGGTTTGGCTGCGATGCGGATGATGGCGGCAGCAAACTGTGAGCAGCGCCATCTATGTCCTCCTATATGAGGGGCTGGTCATGTCTGTTTTTTAGTATGCAATGGCAATCCTGACTCTCAGCCATAAGCAGATAGAAAGGATGGAAAGGATACAGAATGAAGCTATGCGCATTATTCTTGGATGTATAAGAGATACAGCATGCAGGGCGATGCGCTACCTTCTTGATTTTCCAACCATTGAAGACAGACTACAAATTTGCAGAGCACGTGCCTACCTCAGAGTTAACGCAAACACACAACATCCACTGCATAGTGAAATTAGGAAGGTGAAGGGCAGCAGGTTAAAAAGAGGAAGGTCGTGGATGGGTCAAGCCGAAGACATTCTTCAACAGGTGTGTTCACTGGAGGACTTAGAACCTGGCGAGGAGTGGGTACAAGTGCCAACAGATTTCTGTACGTCCTTTTCAGTTTGCATCCAACTAGACAGAAAATGCAGACAAGAAAATCCGGCTGCTGTGGAGGCGGAAGTACAAGCGTTGATTTTCGAGAATTCGTTAGACGGTGATGCTGTCATCTACACAGATGGGTCGGTCGTCCGACATGTGAGAAGCTCATGGGCCTTCACGGCGCGGGCCGGAGGGAGAATTGTGAAGGAGGACTCTGGTGCTTTTGTTGAGACCACAAGTAGCCTGACTATGGAAGTCATGGCAGTAAGTAAAGCAATAACATGGCTCGAGACACAGACATTCACTAGGGCATGTTTCCTTAGCGACTCAATGAGCATGCTCAAGAGGATAGAGATGGGGTGGATCCGAAGAGAGTGGTTGCTGTCTCTGGAGCGGTCTCGGGTGACAAAGATTAGTTTTCATCTTCGCGCCAGGGCATGCGGGAGTACAAATGAGCGGGCTGACAAGCTCGCAGGTAAGGCTAAGGTGGAGGCAGACACGCCATGGACCAGGCTGACATTCTGAATGCTCTATGAGAAGTAAGACTTGTGCGAGAACCAAGTGATGACTGCGAATCTACGACCATGGTCAGACTGCGAGAACAGCAAATTAAAAGAGGGGTGGCCAAACAAGAACACTACGCAGGAAGTCAAAGAAGATTGATAAACCAACACAAAACTGGTGTCATTAGCTGCTACACGCTGCGGGATTTGCTGAGGAGGGGATCCGAGCACTTATGGACTGAAAGGTTCGATGAGCAATGAGGATGATCTGTCGACTAACTAACTAACTAACTGACATAACTTAATAGCTTGACCTATGCAAAAAACCCAGGTACGTAATCCATGACACAATTTAGTAACTTGACAGATGTAAAATCCCAGTTAGCTAATCCATGGACACTGGGTCAGTTACTTGACCTGTGTATAACACCCAATGACCTAACTAATAGACATAACTTAATAACTTAACCCATGTAAAACACCCAGTGACCTAACTAATGGACATAGCTTAGAACCTTGACCTGTGTAAAACACCAGTAATCTAACTAATGGACATAACTTAGTAACTTGACCCGTGTAAAACACTCAGTGACCTAACCCATGGACACAACTTAGTAACTTTACCCTTGTAAAACACCTAGTGACCTAACCCATGGACATAATTTAGTAACTTGACCTGTGTAAAAAAAACCCAGTGACCTAACTAATGGACATAACTTAGTAACATAACCCATGTAAAATACCCAGTGACCTAACTAATGGACATAACTTAGTAACTTGACCCGTGTAAAACACCCAGTGACCTAACTAATGGACATAACTTAGTAACTTGACACGTGTAAAACACCCAGTGACCTAACCCATGGACATAACTTAGTAACTTGACCTGTGTAAAACACGCAGTAACCTAACTAATGGACATAACTTGGGAACTTGACCCGTGTAAAACACCCAGTGACCTAACTAATGGACATAACTTAGTAACTTGACCTGTGTAAAACACCCAGTGACCTAACCCATGGACATAACTTAGTAACTTGACCTGTATAAAACACCCAGTAACCTAACTAATGGACATAACTTGGGAACTTGACCCATGTAAAACACCCAGTGACCTAACTAATGGACATAACTTAGTAACTTGACCTGTGTAAAACACCCAGTGACCTAACTAATGGACATAACTTAGTAACATGACCTGTGTAAAACACCCAGTGACCTAACCCATGGACATAACTTAGTAACATGACCTGTGTAAAACACCCAGTGACCTAACCCATGGACATAACTTAGTAACTTGACCTGTGTAAAACACCCAGTAACCTAACTAATGGACATAACTTAGTAACATGACCTGTGTAAACCCCCAGTGATCTAACCCATAGACATAACTTAGTAACTTGACCCGTGTAAAACACCCAGTGACCTAACTAATGGACATAACTTAGTAACTCAACCCATGTAAAACACCCAGTGACCTAACTAATGGACATAACTTAGTAACTTGACCTGTGTAAAACACCCAGTGATCTAACCCATAGACATAACTTAGTAACTTGACCTGTATAAAACACCTAATGACCTAACTAAAAGATATAACTTAGTAACTCGATCCGTGTAAAACACCCACTGACCTAATTAATGGACATAACTTAGTAACTTGACCTGTGCAAAACACCTAATGACCTAACTAAAAGATATAACTTGATCCTTGTAATACACCCAGTGACCTAATTAATGGACATAACTTAGTAACTTGACCTGTGTAAAACACCTAATGACCTAACTAAAAGATATAACTTAGTAACTTGATCCTTGTAAAACACCCAGTGACCTAATTAATGGACATAACTTAGTAACTTGACCTGTGTAAAACACCTAATGACCTAACTAAAAGATATAACTTAGTAACTTGATCCTTGTAAAACACCCAATGACCTAACCCATGGACATAACTTGGTAACTGACCCATGCAAAACCCCAGTCATTGCCCCATGGGAGAAACACAATTACCTGGCCAATGCTGGAGTCACTGATATCCGTGGTGCTTGTTGACACTGTTGCCCTGAGCAACCGTCTAGAGACCACTTCACTTGCGCTGGGATGGTACTGGTGATCAGCATCAGTCCTGCGGCACAGGCATGCTGGAAACACACTCACACCCTGACTGGCACCAACCGCAGTTCCCGACAGCCTTGACAACATCTTTGATTTGTAACAAGCCTCGTTCATCTCTAATGGGCGGCAATCGCGCTTCTTGGACAACGCACGCGAAGTCAATACTGGCGATGAAGATGCATGAGGTATGGCTGATCTAGGTCTGCCATGCCTGGTGGCAATCTCCAAAGGCTTTGTACAGCATGAAGTCGAAGAGGACATGAAGGTCCTCACCTGTGCCTTGTCTGTTAAGGTATCTACCGACACACGGCAGCTAGCACAAGTTCTCGATCCGCTTAAGTTATTCATTTCTACAGGATCTAATGAATTAAATAAAAACGGGTCACTATTGTAGTTACTAGTCCTAACCATGCCACCATGAATTTCACTGTTATTGCCACTGCTATAATCGAAAAAATTAGTGGAATTCACGGTGGATCTTCGAGTGTCTTTTCTCGGAATAATATCTTCGACAGCAGAAACGTAGTTTTTAATATCACTGGACTTCACAAAACACTGACTATTTTCACAATTAGTGTGACTCACTTGATTGTTCTCACAACTTGTATGTCTCCTTTCACTGTTCTCACAATAATTCTGATTCATTTGACTATTCTCACAACAGTTGTGTCTCATTTCACTGTATTTCAATTCACAATTCCCACCTGTGCCGTTCTCAAATACATCATTCAGTGCTTCATCTGTATCTCCTGACAATGATGAGGTGTTTGATGACAAGGATGCCTTCTCTGAATTGTAACCAGATGTGGCAGAACCATTTACAGAAGTCTGCTTGGAAAAATCTAACACAGAAATGACACTGCCACCTGAGCTGTTACTAACAATATGGCAACAATTTACTTGTCCTGCTTGAAAACTGATATCCAGGGAGTTACTGCTTAGTGCCTCGGCTTGAAAAAGTTTATTGTCACAGCTGGCAACGCTTACTTTCCCAGCTTCAGAACTTTCCAAACTGGCAATGTCACACCTTGTATTCCCAGCCTCAAAACTCTCAGGGCTGTCTAAATTTGTATTCCCAGCCTCAAAACTGTCAGGGTTGTCAATGTTTATGTTCCCAGTCTCAAAACTATCAGCGTGGTCAATGTTTGTATTGTCAGCCTCAAAACTGTCAGGGTTGTCAATGTTTATGTTCCCAGTCTCAAAACTATCAGTGTGGTCAATGTTTGTATTGTCAGCCTCAAAACTGTCAGGGTTGTCAATGTTTATGTTCCCAGTCTCAAAACTATCAGTGTGGTCAATGTTTGTATTGTCAGCCTCAAAACTGTCAGGGTTGTCAATGTTTATGTTCCCAGTCTCAAAACTATCAGAGTGGTCAATGTTTGTATCGTCAGCCTCAAAACTGTCAGGGTTGTCAATGTTTATGTTCCCAGTCTCAAAAGTGTCCAAGCTGTCTGCGTTTGTATTCCCAACCTCAAAACTAATAGGGTTGTCAATGTTACTAATCTCAGCCTCAAAATTATAAGGGTTGTCAATGTTTGTATTCCCAGCCTCAAAACTGTCCAAGTTATCTGCATTTGTATTCCCAGTCTCAAAACTATCAGGGTTGTCAAAGTTACTGTTTGCATTGTCAACTTCAAAACTATCAGGGTTATCAATGTTTATATTCCCAGCCTCAAAACTATCAGGGTTGTCAATGTTTATATTCCCAGCCTCAAAACTATCAGGGTTATCAATGTTTACATTCCCAGCCTCAAAACTATCAGGGTTATCAATGCTTATATTCCCAGCCTCAAAACTATCAGGGTTATCAATGCTTATATTCCCAGCCTCAAAACTATCAGGGTTGTCAATGTTACTAATCTCAGCTTCAAAACTATCAGGGTTGTCGACGTTACTATTTATGTTTGAGACCTCGAATCTGTCAAGATTCTCAGTGTTACTCTTTATGTTTTCAGCCTCACAACTGTCAGTACTGTCTGTATTACTGTTTATAATCTCAACTTCACAGCTGTCCGTGCTACCATCTTTAACATTTGCATGCTCTGTTTTTTCAACCTCAAAGCTGTCAGCATCATCGTGATTATCTGTATTTCCAGCTTCAGAACTGCCCGAGACGCCACTGATATTTTTCCCAACTTCACGACTGCCATTGTCACTGTTAGCTGTAGCAGCTTTAAAACTAATAACGCTGTCAATGTTGCTGTTAGTAACATCTGCACTGACGCTGCACCATTTGTTAATGCTGCTATCTATGTTCCCAGAATCTATACTGTCGATGTGAATGTTTATGTTGCCAGCATCATTACCGTCACTGCTGTCCATGTTACTGTTAATTTCCCCAGTTCCAAAACTGCCTGGATTGGCAATGTTATTGTCTACATTCCCAGGATCAAAATTGTCAGAGTTTGCTAATCCAGCCTCAGTGTTCATTAATCCAGCCACAGAATTGTCAGGGTTTGCTAATCCAGCCTGAAAATTGTCTGGATTCACTAATCCAGCCTCAGAATCATCAGGGTTAGCTAATCCAACCTCAGAATTGTCATGGTTTCCTAATCCAGCGTGAAAATTGTCACTGTTCACTAATCCAGCATCAAAATTCCCAGGGTTTACTAATCCAGCTACAAAATTATCAGGGTTTGCTAATCCAGCCTCAAAATTGTCAGGATTTCCTAATCCAGCCCAAGAATTATCAATGTTCATAAATCCGGCCACAGAATTGTCAGTGCTCACTAATCCAGCCCCAGAATTGTCAGAGTTGACTAATCCAGCCAGAAAATTGTCAGGGTTCGCTAATCCTGCTTCAACAAAGCCAGTTTTGTCAATGACATTGTTTGTACTTGCCAGCAGCTTATCACAACACAAGGTCTGCACACCACCACACTCTTTCTGATAACCACATAGACTCTGATCATCACATTTCCCAGAGACCTCGGCCTTCTGACAACACTCTGAAGATGTGACCACGTTCTGGCCCTCATCACTGTTCTCCGTAACTCCAGATCCATTTACAGGCACATTCTCAGGGTGGTTTGGCCATATCTGCTGCTCTGCTGAATCTTGTGGAGCTTCTTCTAGGGCGTCTTCCATTGTGGCAGTGGTTGAACTCTTGGTGATGCCTTCCATAAGTGAAGCTTCAACTGTAGAGACACCACTATGGGAAGTGGACACAACCTTATCTGACACATATTCAGTGCCGGCGGAGAAACCGGGGCTCATTCTCCCCGAAGAGTCTGGGGAAGTCTCCTCTAGTGCACCCAAAGGGCTGGGCCTTCCATTAGCTTGTGGAGTCTGTCCATGAGAGTGCAATGGTTCAGTAGAAGATGACTTGTTACATACATAGTTTGTGCTCGGATCTGCTGCTGCTGAAGCTGCTGCAACTGCATCACACTGAATAATGTTCTGGTGACCATCGCAGATACTGACCTTTGACAGGTCATCCAATAACCTACAGAAATAAAAGTGACGAGCCAAATTAGTACAGGTCATGGAAACAGATAGCAAAATGCAAATACAGGATTAGGTTATCTGTGGCAGGGACAGCTAACTGTGTGTAAAGTAACTGCGTGTAAAGTAAGTGTAAAGTAACTGTGTGTAAAGTAACTGTGTGTAAAGAAACTACATGTAAAGTAACTGAGTGTAAAGTAACTGTGTAAAGTAATTGTATGTAAAGTAACTGTGTGTAAAGTGTTTTTTTAATATCCCTTACAGGATGCTGCAGTCAACTTCAGCATGTTTCAGCTGCTGTTGATGTACTAGGCAAGATCACGCTCAGTGGTTTGCCACTGCTTTCTGAGCGACCGGCTCACATACCCCGTTAGTATAGTTTACCAAGTTAAAGTTTGGTTACCAACGTGGCGAGAACTGCTACCGATTCTCGCGCAGGTTACGTTACTCACGAGAATATATAGGATTACGGAGAAAGACGTTAACCCCTAGGCCTGTGTAAAGAAATTGCGTGTAAAGTAACTGCGTGTAAAAAAATTGTGTGTAAAGTAACTGTAAATTAATTGCAAGTAAAGTAAGTGCGTGTAAAGTAAATGTGTAAAGTAACTGTGGTGTAAAGTAACTGCATGTAAATAACTGTGTGTAAAGTAACTGTGTGTAAATTAACTGTATAAAGTCCATCCATCCATCATGTGCTATGCCGATAAGCGTGGGCTGTCATGTTTTGCCATTTCACTCGATCACCAGAGTGGTGGATCAGCTCAGTGTTCTTGTCTCGACTATACAACTTGGCCAAGCCATCCAGGTATTTACTTCTCTCCCCTCGCCTTGCTCTTTTCCCCTCAATCTTGCCAGCTGTCACCAAGTTTTCCAGTTTATTTATTCTCATAACTTGGCCAAAAATTTTTTGACTGTCTACGTTTAATATTTCTAATCAGTTTACAATTTTCATTTGTTTCTCATAGGACTTGGTCATTGGTTTTTCTATCTGTCTATGGTATTCTTTGCATTTTCATCAGAAACCACATTTCCTCAGATATCAGATGTTTTTCAGTCTGTCTGCTAATTGTCCACGCTTCACATCCATACAAAAAAAGTACAGGTGTTATGTAGCACTCGGACACTCTTTTACTCGTTGCAAATGACATCTTTTTATTTGAATGCATATAAGTTTGCTGAATGTTACTTAATTGTGTGTATCAAACCTCTGTGACTGTTCCATTCTGGTATACTGGAAAGTTTAGCCTGTTTGATGATGCTGTAGCGAACAGTTAAAGCTGTACAAGTTTACATGTAGTGTCTGAATGAATCTTGTCATCTTTCATTTGTCCAATTCTGTTCCATTCTGTTCAACTCTACCTCTAATTCTCCTTCACATGTGTTTTCAGGCTAAAATGATGTGGGTACCAGGTGCGTTGGACTAACAATTTTAACTTACACTCAACCAGAGGATTCCCAACCAACCAATCAGCCAGACACACACCCACCAACCAACCACGGCCTACCAATCTACCAAGGAAGCCTTCTCTTTGTTGTTCAGTTCCTGTAGGATGGTATTTTTTGGTCTTCTTCTATTTCATTTGCTCTGCACATTCCAGACAAAGGGCTAGTCGACTTTGTGAAGACACATGAAGGGTGTAGCATAGGTGGGAGCGCAAGCCCAATTAAAATACCACTACTTTCATCGTTTCTTTACTTATTCAGTCAAGTAGAGAGTGGGACGCAAGCCCCTCACTTCTGGAGTTAAGCGGCAACTGGTACTTGGCAGAAGTACACGCTCATACCGGGTCCAGACACTTGGTGTGAGGCACTCAGCTGAGGGATATGGCTGAACGCCTCTAAGTTAAATCCCCCAGATGTGAGGGCCTGGCCGCTACTTACCTTCTGCTCTTGGGGGTTTGATGCTGAGCCAGCAGCATCTGCAGCTTACCTGTTCCAGACGCACTGGTCACCCTTTCCTCTGGAGAAAACAAGGCAAGGCCGAGAGAGGGATCATGCTGCATGGGCAACACATGTTCTATGAATCCAAGCCCAGGCATCGTGCGATGGAATTTTAGTTCCAATCCACATACTTTTGTTTGTAAAGACGGCAAGGTGCCACTGATTAGTTTCTCTCAATATGTTCTATCCAGCACCAGTGTCTTTGCCTCACCTCTTGGTTCACTGGATGTTGTCTAGTTCTCTCTGTGTGCTCCATGCCTCACCTCTTGGTTCACTGGATGTTGTCTAGTTCTCTCTGTGTGCTCCATGCCTCACCTCTTGGTTCACTGGATGTTGTCTAGTTCTCTCTGTGTGCTCCATGCCAGTGATTCTGTCATAGTAGTAATAGGCCTCTTTCAGTCCTGTAGGACTATAGAGTTGTGCCGCTGGGAAGGCATCTGACAGCGCCGCTTGTGACTGTATAGTCCAATGCGAGAGTGACAATCTCTGTCAGTTTTCACATCAGTAAGACGAGGCAAGTCCCGCAGTAAGTGATTGCATTTTATGCTTGTGCCCCCTATCCTCAGTTACTTGGATCAGATTGCGCTCAAAGAACACCAGTCTGTTTTGCACATCTCTTCTCCAGGAACATCTGGCTGTTGCAACTCTCTCCCAGGTATCTGGATCTATGCCAAGGGTTTACACAATCCTTATATCACATTTAGGGTCTTCCGGTTGGCCTCTTCCCCGTGGCTAGTTCTTAATATAGGAGATCTTTGGGAGTACGTTCATCCTCCATTCGAGATACATGGCCCAGCCACCGGAGAAGTCTCTGCTTGAGGAGGGAGATTCTGTCATACAGTCTTTCTATTCTATACAAGCATAAGTTAATGAATGTTTGTAGATTATTCGTTATAGTTTTAGTTGTTCTCCATGTTTTGTTATCTATCTATCTATCTATCTATCTATCTATCTATCTATCTATCTATCTATCTATCTATCTATCATCTATCTATCTATCTATCTATCTCTCTCTCTCTCTCTCTCTCTCTCTCTCTCTATCTATCTATCTATCTATCTATCTATCTCCTCTGCCACGATTTTACTCACTATTTCATTTCTCATTGTCCATCATTTACATCAATACAAGAGAACTATGGTTCACACACACATGTCAGTAAGCAAAATTCTCTGCATGATGTGATTTATCTGTATTTTAATGATACTGCTCGTTCCTGTGCAAGTCTTTGAATAATTAAAACAAAGTTAGTTGCATATCCTTTACAAGACATCACAGTCAATCCCAGCATAATCCTGGATTACGAATTGCAATCGTAAGCCCTTCGCCGTGGAGCCAGTTGAATAAGGTAATTATATTCTTTATCTATGTGTCCCAGAAGCTCACCTCCTGGTACGGAAGTCACTGGTTCAAATCCACATCGATGCAGACTGCTAAAATTGACCAAGGTTTTCAGTCTGGGGAAGTAAAGGCTTCCGGCAAGATGCTGACCACATGACCCGTCAGGTGTCAGTTGCTCTATAACACTACAGGTCTAGCTCCGTGTGTCACATGCACCTCAGATGTGCAAATCAGTCCTTTACTTTTCACTTTTTCAGACATCATTTTCAGACATTATTTTCATATGTCCCTTTCATACATCCTTTTCAGATTTCATTTTCAGACATTATGCAGCCTAGATATTTGAAAAGAACATTTATAATATATTAACATAATGAATTAATAAAGCAACAAAATCTGTGTAAAAATCTCACATACATCCTTACTTGGATCTGAGCGCCTCATCAGAAGTGGCCACGCTGGATCTGGCCCCCATAGCCGCAGGTCTAGGCTCTCTGTCAGAGTCTGTCTGGTTGACATGTGAACCCATATAGACAGACTTCCACAGCACAATCTCAGGCTCGCTGAACTTGGCCTTCAGGACCTGTGACGGGAGGTCAGGGACACAATGTAAAGAAAGGTTCACAGGTTCAAATGAGAGGTATTTGGTTTGATTTATTTTATGTTTTTTTTTTTTTTTTTGCATTTGCTCGCTTTGAAGTCAAGCATAGTCCATACACACTACCTCTAGTAGTGCTGGACTGAATTTTATGTGTGGATTAGCTTTCCCTATTAACAGTGTCCCTTGCCAACAGGTGAAATCCACTTATAATTTGTGTCCCCAAGTCAAGGACGAGAAGTCAACATTTTAGTCCAACTGTCCGGTGTAGGATTTGAACCCCTTACCTCGGCATCAGCACCCCGGATGTTTAAGAAGATGCATTCTTATCCATTCAGCCATGCTGACCTACATGTCAGTGGTATTACAAGAGGATGCCCAAGAAGAAAATGGATTGACGACATCAAAGAGAGAAAGTGGTGGAACAGACTAAGAACCTGTATGTGGAGAGAATGATATGGTGGAGCTTTGGCAGGGGTTCTAGGCAAACCTCAAAACTGAGAGGGTAGACCAGCAGAACTTTCAATCAGATAGCAGTTGGAACGATTAGCAGTATGACTCTTCGCTGGCTGTTGAATGAGGGAGACGGAGCGAGTGTGCAAATGTCCGGAGTGCAGTGATGTCGGTTCTTAGCTAAACTCAACTCAACTCATCTCAGCTCAACTCAACTCAACCCCATCTGGCTTGGTCTTGCTCTACAGAACCACAAGCCACCTGCCCAGAGATCGCAAAAAGCACAAACTCAGAAACTCTGTAGCTCGAGCAACGACTCCAGGAGCCTCTGGAAACATTCCACTTATTGTCTGAAGGACAGTCTGAAAACATTCATCTGGCCAGTGGCATGCAGGCAGGGCATCAGCCTCTTACTCCAGGTTCATATTCAGAGGAAGGAAAATGTTTACGTGATCCCTGGATATGTGGTTTTATAGAAGAATGATGAGAACATTGTTAGACAGACAGAAAAAGCAATGAAGATATCTTGAAAGAAGTCAGCTCACAGAGAGAATTGGTTACTTGCAGCAGAAGAAGACAGTCCACATTCTGTGGGCATGTCATGAGATAGATCACATCATGACAATAGGAAAGTTGGATGGAAGGAGAGGCAGAGGGAGAACAAGAGAGATGATGCTGGACAGTTTGACATGATGGCAATGAGGAACATCACTATCAGAAATTAATGAGACAAAAGGCTGTGGACAGACATCATCACCAACGTCTCATGACATGGACTATAAGAAGATTGGCAGAACATGAGACAGAAGGCTGTTGACAGACATGATCACCAATGCCACACAGCATGGACTATAAGAAGATTGGCAGTACACGAGACAGAAGGCTGTAGACAGACATGATCACTAACACCAAACAGGATGGACTATAAGAAGATTGGCAGTACACAAGACAGAAGGCCATGGACAGACATGATCTCCCATGCCACACGGCATGGACTATAAGAAGATTGGCAATTCACAAGACAGAAGCTGTGGACAAACATGATCACCAACGCCACATGGCATGGACTATAAAAAGACTGGCAGAACATGAGACAGAAGGCTGTGAACAGACATGATCACCAATGCCACACGGCATGGACTATAAAAAAATTGGCAGAACATGAGACAGAAGGCAGTGAGAACATGAGACAGAAGGCTGTGAACAGACATGATCACCAATGCCACATGGCATGGACTATAAAAAGATTGGCAGAACATGAGACAGAAGGCAGTGGACAGACATGATCACTGGCAGAACTCCTGGTCAATGAAATGTACTGATAAATAGTACACCTCTGAAACAAGTTAAAAATTGAAATATCTTTGTATTATGATCACAGAAGATAGCAAAATAGACAGAGAAATCAAAATCAGGTGTCAAAATATAAGTGCGCTTGTATATCAACTATCAGCCATACTGAAACATTGAAATATGCACAAAATGACAAATAAATAGTACATTCACACCAAACAATCTACCAGTGTCAAACTTGGACATTATCCAAATCACACTTATGCAAAATCAACACCTGCAAGATGAGATGCCTGAGGAGGGTTGCAAACCTATTTGAGACCGAGTAAGAAACTATGTTATCAGACAGACACTGGGATCAACACCTTTTGCCTCATATATTGAAAAGCAGAAGATCAATTGGTCTGGCCATCTTGTTAGAATGCAAACCATCAACTACCAGCACTGGCCCTACATCAAAGAAGATCTGCTACGAAAGCAAGAGGATGCCCGAGAAGAACATGAACTGACAACATCAAAGACATTGTACAATCACATGGAATGACACCATCCAGTGCCAACCATCAGGCTCTGGAATGTCAACTAATCCTCCCGACGAAGCTTGATGGTAGAATTAGAAGATGATGATGAGGGTATACTCCTTAACTTGGAGGTGGACAGCATGTAAAACGAGCAAACATCCACGTATAATTACCTGATCTGAAGGCTTGTACAATGCATTGACGAACTGTGTGTTCTCTGGATGCAGCAATGCCCACACTGAAGCCGTCTTCTGCTGGCAGACATCCCGCTCTCTCTGGCAATTGTGCAGGAAGTTACCAAACAGGCAAGCGTAGGAATGCTGGAGGAGTTTCACCTGCAACAAGGCATGGACAGAAGTTAAGTTAGTTGCATATCCTTTACAGGACGTATCCTATACAGGATATCACAGTCAAGCCAGATATTTTGGTTGTTTGTGATTTCTTGGCAAGTTTATATTCAGTATTCTGCCATTGTTTTTTTTTTAAATGCCAGGCACTCATACCACTGTATGAAAATCATAGCAAGGTGGTCTGCTTCCAAATCGCTCGCAGCTGTGTTCTGAACGCGGGTTGTGGGATTGCGAATTCATCCGCCTCAGAGCTGGCTGGATAGAAGTAATCTCACAAAATGCCATTCCATCCCTTATGACCATGATAATTTACTTTTATAACTTACTCTTCAGGATTTTGCATTCTTCTTCTTCTTCGTTCATCCGGAGTTTTTTTTTTCCAGATGTGATTGCGTTGTGCCTGTTTACAGCAGAGCTGCGTTCTTGCGCCGTTAGGCCGACACATCCGACTTCTGCGGGCATTTGTTGACCGGGTTAACCTTCCCGGGGTTTTGCATTCTATGAGAGAGGATTGGCATGAAAAAACCTGGAAGATACTTTTTCTCCTCCTTGTTTTTGTTATCTTCCTGGAAGCTTTAGTTAGTACTTTCATGCAAGAGTGTATGAGCAGCAGGATGCCGAGTCTTTTCTATATAATACTTCCATCCTCAGATATTAACTTATTTCCTGACTCCTGCTACTCAACCAGCCTGCCTCTCTCGCATCTATCCATCCTTCCTAAATTGTCTACTTATTTACAAGCCAAAAATGTTTCTCAAAACTTCACATACAATATAAGTAGTGGGACGCAGAGGTGTTTCCAAGGCACCAGGGCCGGGTTCTATACTGGCCAAGACCTATTGACGCGTCCTCGTCGAGCGTCCTGGGCAACAGGTCCCTTCGGGGTCCTGGCTAAAGTCAATAGGATCGCCGATTCCTCCGAAGTCGGAGAGTGTCTGCCTGTACGGCAAGGAACCACCAGTCTGCACACCAATAAGTCAGACATGGGACAACGGATACTCACGCAAACCTCAGGTTCAGTATGGCATCACACTGATGTTGGACAACAGGATGCCTACATCTGACATACAGGACTTCGCGTTGGAGATCAAGCCAACGAACACAAGCAAGCAAGCAAGCAATATAAGTAGTCTTCACATACAATAAAAGTAATCTTCACATACAATATAAGTAATCTGCACGTACAATATAAGTAATCTTCACATAAAATATAAGTAATCTTCACATACAATAAAAGTAATCCTCACATACAATATAAGTAATATTCACTTACAATATAAGTAGCTAGTTAGTTAGTTAGTCAACAGATCATCCTCACTGCACATCAAACCATTCAGTTCATAAGTTCTCGGATCCCCTCCTCAGCAAATCCCGCAGCGTATAGCGGCTCATCACACCAGTTCTGTGTTGGTTTATTATGCTTCTTTGGCTTCCTGCGTAGTGTTCCTGTTTGGCCACACCTCTTTTAACTTGCTGTTCTCGCAGCCTGACCATGGTTGTAGATTTCCAGTCATCGCAATATACTATAGTATATAGAACTGCATGCTTTTTTTTCATTTACAAGCCATCCCACAGAACTGTGTGACTTACTTATTGACTCGCCCTCGTAACTTTTTCTACCCAGCTATGCACCGCTTTACGGGACAAACATCTGTCAGCATAAACACTGACAACCCACCTTGGCGAGAGACATTTCGCGAATGACGCCGAAGTTGAATGTGAAGTGAAAACGTGGTTTAGAAAACAGAGCACGCAGTTTTATGCATCCGGTTTGGGAGGACTGATAAAACGATGGGATAAGTGCATCAATGTTGGTGGAAATTATGTTGAGAAATAAATGGACAATGTATGTATAAAAATAAACTGGTTTCAAGTTGTTATCATATTTAGTTATTTTTCTACAGCCATTTGTGACTTACTTATTAACTTACCCTCGTAAATAATCTTCACTTACAATATAATCAAGACAAAATAACACAGCCGCAATGTTTGCCAATGCCTTTGACAGTTTAACATAAAGCAAACTGATATACAAAGTAATAAACTAAATATGTCTTCTGGATCCTGTACGATAAAACACATACCAGGTAAGCTTCGTTGAACTGAAATCTGGCAGGATACTGACAAGTCAACTGGTAGACGCAATCTAGAAACTGAAGAAAGATGGGACTGATTTGATTTGTGTCGCTGCAATTAGGGTCATGACCCCCTCGCTCTCCAAACTTGTGGCCAAAGTGTAACCATTCTCTTTCCACCAGCACTTGAAACCCCTAAAATCAACAGACATTATTTTATATTTTTGTGTGATTAAAACACCAAAATTCTCTGAAAATCAACAGACATTATGTTGTATATTTCTAGGAACTACATTTTAGCTTTGCCGTATTTTACCAGAGATTTTTTTGCGTTAATTTTCGGTTTCTTGTTTTTGTGTCTCTGTTACTTGTGACATTAAATTCCCCAATTATTTCAAGATCGCATTAAAACAGAAACCGATTACCGAGTATTGTAGTTCTCTCCATTGTCTACGAATGTATACATCTTGGCTTCTCGAATTTTTTTTCTTATGAAGATAAAGAGACTGTCTTTTTAAGACATAAGTTGACTCATAAATTTTGTTTTATACAGACGTTATGAATTGATTTAGTATGAATAAATCAATTGAGCATCCATTTTTACGCGTACAGTGTAATATTCGACTATTTAAGTCGGCGGTTACACCCCAAACTGAAATCATTAAGATCGCATGCTATGATGCTGTAATTTCCATGGCGGAAAAATAGCAATTTTCCATGTCAAAATCCAGCAATGATCATTTAATATTCTTATGAATTATTCAGAGCGAATGAAATGATAATGAATGCATGTTTGCATTCAACGCCCATTTTGGTATTTATGTGTAAATTTTCACCATGCAGCAGGATTGTTATAATTGTCACATACTGTTAGAAACTGTTTTCCTGTGCAAAATAACTTGTTTTAGCATTAAGATTACTTTATTAGTATAAAAGAACATGAAAATAATTTGCTTTTCTCCATTTTCTCATTTCGCCTGAAATTTTTCTCAAAAACGATTTGTCATATTATAATGAAATTGTGTACACTTATTGTTCATTGTATTACTTCCATTATGTGAAGAGTATTTTTTAAATTAAGATTCACTTTTTGCACAGTAGTAACAAATCCACAAAAACTCATGAATAATGTTGATTATGTGGTTGTTTCGGGATTTGAAATTTAAATATTGAGCACAACCCACTACTGGCAACGCCGATCGCATTCTGGTATGAACCTAAGGCCTATCCACGTCAATATGGAAGCACTATACTCGAGTTTCGCCCTCATTTGAGCTCTTCAGTAGTGCATATCCCTGACCGGATCCGGAAACAGTCCCGGATCACGCGTGTGAAGCGGGCGTGTAACCACGCGGCACACACTGGACACACCAAATTATCACAACAGAACATCACAACGCTACCCATCGTAGGCTATGCTCAAGACTGCCCAATCGCCGCGACCGACGTCCGTCAATCGATGGGACCCGAACGATCAGGACTTCTCACTGGCAAGGAACACCAGGCCTCCTAAAAACATTTATGAATAATGTTGTTAAATTTTTTAAATTATGAAGGAAAAAAATGCCAAGAGATATCATTAAAATGTTCTTCCAAAATTGTAAACTGTCTACTTATGTACATATATGCCAAACAATTGAGTCTGTACACTAAAAAATTACTGTTTTAGATGTTCCTTAAGAAATCCAATAAGGCCACTGGTTATCCATAGCAACTGTTAAGTGCAAAGTCAATTTGACAATATTTTATCAATCAGCAGTCTTCAGTATCAAACCGTATACTATATCAGAACTTCTTCTTCTTCAGAGTTCCGAGCCATTGAGGTTCTTTGCTGCAGATACAATCCGTCTCCATTCGTCTCTCTGGTTGACCTTCTCTTGCCAGTCGTCGATTCCAAGTGCCTGTAGGTCTGTATGTATATTATCTCTCCACCATCTTCTTGGTGTACCTCAGGGTCTACGGTCATTTATTTCCTGAGTGTAAGCGAGTTTTGTTTCCCTATTATCTTCCATTCTTTCTATATGCCCCAGCCATTGTAGTCTTATATCAGAACATAGAAATTAAATATTATAAAAATTCATGTTTTCTGCCTCACATCGCCTTAAGACAGGTTTCAGGTGTCACACAGGACCTGCCAGTTGTTCATCTTTAAGACATTTAGGCAGGAGATCATATAAATATCTTTTTTTTCCTCTGAGGTTAATGTTTTTAATCTACCTTGATGGTAGTATTTCACGGAGTAGCCGGCTCA
Source organism: Cepaea nemoralis (assembly GCA_014155875.1). Lineage (NCBI taxonomy): Eukaryota > Metazoa > Mollusca > Gastropoda > Stylommatophora > Helicidae > Cepaea > Cepaea nemoralis. The sequence goes on along the minus strand of JACEFZ010012665.1, from coordinate 215,344 downwards.
GTGGCGAATGGGTTACAGACACAGTTCGTAATCCCGCATACCTGGTTCGAAACACAGCTGTGGGTGATTTGGCAGCAGACCGCCTTATGTTGGTTTTCTTATGAAATGGTATGGGTGCCAGTCATTCAGAAAGCAATGGCAAACTACTGAACGTAAACTTGCACTGGGATAATCACAATCAGCCAAAACATGTTGGGGTTGACTGCTACATCTTGTAGGATTCAGACCGCCTTGCGTTGGTTTCCATACAATGGTATACATGCTGGTCGTTAAGATAGCAATGGCAAATTACTGGTCGTAAAACTTGCCCAGGAATCACAAACAACCAAAACACACTGCAGTTGACCGTGACATCCTGTAAAGGATATGTAACTAACTAACACACTAAATGACAAGCTAACTATCTAAATAACTAACTAATTAACTAACTAACCGTGGTCTAGTAAAGCTTACTGTCTGCTTCTTGTGTTTTTTTGAGTGATGGGGATTCGAGCATTTCACCACTGGGCTGGCCGGCAAGCCTGCTGACCAATGAGCTATTGCCGCTCCTGGTATGTTTTATACAAGATGGGTTTTTACAGGGCTTTCCCAGGTTTTTTCCTGGGCTTTTCTGGGTTTTTCCCCAGGGCGTTTCCAGATTTTTCCCCAGGTTGTGTTGAACATATGTAATGTTGCCTCACTTAAAGCCATAAACTCACAATTTTCCATCGCAGTTACTGTCAGCTGTGGGCATCTGCTGCAAAAACATCCTCTAGGACTTAAAAATTTAACATGACTTACTTCCAGAGTCCTATAGTAAGAATCCATCATCAGCTCCGACAAAGACACTATCTGAGACGTCCTGTCCCACCCATCAGAACAGTGGACCAGCACTGGTCGCTTCATCACATGCATGAGTTCCACAACAATGTTGGCACCACGCAGCAGAGCTGAGATGTAAGACAACCACATGCAGCTAGACAGGCTCTTCAAAAATCTGCAAGAAATAAAGAAATAAGTTTAAATAAAGAAGCATACAATGCCTGACATATTTTACTGTATCTTGTCATGTACGAGGGCTTTCCAAAATCAACCACTGATTGGCTGGTAAAAATTTAAACAAATTGACATTAACATCTATATACTACAAAAGTTACATACATCACTGCATTACTTTTCCACATAGTCACCACCTAAATTCAGGCACTTGTCGTACCATGGAGTTTTTGTAACCCCTCGTCAAGGAATGGCGCCACCAGGGTACTGAGCCCATTCTTTGAGCTTTGTTAACATCAGTCAGTTACTTTGGTACCCACCGTGAACATAATTTGTGGTAACCAAACCTCTCTGTGACAATTCGAAACAGACTAGTCCTAGAAATTTATGGAAATTGTGAAGAAAGATGTGAAATTGTGAAACAGTGCTTTTCCCTTACGTCTTGGTTGACTTTTTGAATGAGCTCATATCACACATGAATGTCGTCCTTGTCCACCCTCATCATGCACATCTTTATGCCCATCTCTGAATTTCCTGCACCAATCTCTCACGGAACTGTCACTCATAACATTATCACTGTACACACGACACAATCCACGATGAATCTCGGCCACATTTTGACCCTCTGCTTTAAGAAAACAAATCACACCACAAATTTCACAGCTGGCAGGAAAGGCAATAACAGTGTCCACATTTATTCATTTGCGATTCATGAACCACTGAACAAATGTGATGGAGGTTGATGTGTAGTCAGCTAAAAGACTACTGGATGATGCAAGCAATGAATGGTGTCGCTATGGCAACCAATTTATTTTTACCAGCCAATCGGTGGTTGATTTTGGATTAAGTAAATAGATGAATCCTTATCTGGGTGAAATACTAACTGACAATTGCATAACTTCTGCGACGCCAAATAACATGTGCACATGGCTGTGTCAAGATTGGTGACACAGCCATGTGCACATGTGGTTTGGTGTCGCAGACAGCAGAGCACATACTCCAAGACTGCCCAAACTACAACATACCCTGGCATACCTTCTGGCCTAGAGAGACAACAGTGGAAGATAAACTCTAAGGATCGCTGAGCGAACTAAGAAAGACTGTTAGATTCATACAAGAGACAACATTGCAGTTATAGATATATTTCAAGCGAACAAAAGAAGAAGAAGAACATAACACACAGTCACTGATAAATAGATGAATCCTTATCTGGGTGAACTACTAACTTCCAATTACATAACACACATAGTAAGTGATACTGTTCGAATGCAGAGCATTTGTTATCCTCACAGTCATTGCAGATTCACTAATAAGTCTTTCTGTCTGCAAAACAGTGGTTTTAAACATTTAACTGCTACAGCTTCAGTGAGTTTGTGGTCTCTACAATTCAGCCCAGGTTTTGTGCTATGTAGAGATTAACTCCATCCCTGGTCTTATCACCAGGTTGTAGTCACTACAGCCAAAATAGGCCTTGCCAGCCATCTTAGAACTCAAGGCCTTTTGCACAATGTAAATAAATACCATCTGTCAAGGCAGGAAGGTGCCAGTCAGTGCTAAATTTAATTTCTTTTGACGTCATAAATTGCACAGAGCTATAACCCCCCCCCCCCCCCCCCCCCCCTCTTATTACCCCTTCTTTTATTGTCCCTCTTATTGTTATTAAACTTACGTTCCCTCCACGTAAGCATGGCAAAGAATACGTAATTTGTTGAAGCTGTCTCTCACGTTGTGAATGTTCGCCAGGTCCAAGTGGACTGTGTTGCATTTATAGATCGCTGAAACATGACAAGACAGGAATGTGTTGTTATCACGTCGCAACATTAAATGTTGATGTCTTTTGCAGGACATTGCGTCAACTTCAAAAACCCAAACTTGATACCCTAGAAAAGTTCATTCTTCTTCTGCTTCTGCTGCGTTCATCCGGAGTTGTTTTTTTTTCGGACGTGACTGTGTTGTGCCTGTTTACAGCAGAGCTGCATTCTAGCGCCGTTAGGCCGACACATCCGACTTCTGCGGGCATTTGTTGACCAGGTTAACCTTCCCGGGGGAAAAGTTCATTCTCAAGTGACAAAATGTAAACACAGAAACCACAAACAAATAATCTCTCTCTCTCTCTCCTTTCCTCTGTGTGTGTCTCTCCCTCTCCCTCTCTCTCTCCACATCTATCTTCTTTTCGTTCATCCGGAGTGTTTTTTCAGATGTGATTGTGGTGTGTCTGTTATGCGCCCATGGACCGAAACCCGTAGGACAACACATCCGACAATAGCGTGCTTTTTTGACCAGGTAGCATTCCTGGGAGACTCTCACTTTTATGGCGCCATCTACAACCCAGCTGGCCAAGGTTGAACGGTCGAAGACAACGGTCATCCCTCAAAGGAAGGCAGGGACAGTCCATAGCATTTTCCACCATCCAAGGTTGCTTCCATAGTTGCAGGGCCGACACATAGCGCCCTGGTTCTGGGCTCACCGAGGGAAATCGTCACGTCCTGCTCATGGCTGCTTTAAATCCTCACTTCAATATATTGGTCATTTCGTTTGCCCCAGGCCATTCCCGCACAAACCAGACAGGTTTGCAGACGGCATCCACTCAGCAAGTTTTCGGACATGTGCTTGTCGTTGCGCCCGTCAGAGCTGTTCCAGGCACGACAGACATTCAGAAAACTACCTAGTCAGAGCTGTTCCGAACAAGAGCGGCATTCTGAAACTAGGTAGTCAGAGCTGTTCCTAGCACGAGAGACATTCGGACGAGACATTTCACTCGGACGTAATTGCGTAGTGTCAATTTTTAGTTTGCCACCCGTAGGACGACACTCCGGCCTCCGGCGGGCATTTTTTAATGAGGTTAGCCTTCCTCTGCTCCACACACATATATATATATATATAACGGTTGTTCATTTGAAATCTGTTCGTGCCGCATCACGCGTAATTGCGTACGTTGAACATGACCATGTCATAGTCATATGATAAATACTGACCAATGAATAAAAGAGCCATGCTTATCGTCCCATGATGCATAGGTTCTGTTTCTGACCGTTGAGAAAATGGCCAGGTTGATCCAAAATCCATCCAAAGAAGCTCAAAGAGCAGTGATTCAGTTTCTTTCATTTGAAGGATGTCAACCAGTGGACATTCATCGAAGAATGCAGGCAGTGTATGGTAACAAATGTGTGTCGAAGGCAACAGTGACAGACGGGATGAATGTTTCGGAAAGGACGTCAGTTCACGACAGATCTTCGACGGCCGGGTCAAGCGCATATTGTTGCAACATAAAAAAACCATCGCCAAAACTGATGCAGCAGTACAGATGAACCGTTGTCGAAGCATACGTTCGCTAGCGAAAGAATTTGATGTGTCAATTGGGACAATTCAAAAGATCATTCGTAAGAAACTGCAATATCGGAAGGTGTGTTCATAGTGGGTACCACGGATGTTGACTGATCACCAAAAAGAGGAACGCATGGGATGGTGTTTGAACCACTTGCTGTGTTACAGAGTGGAGGGTGATGCATTTCTCTTCTGCATAGTGGCAGGTGATGAATCATGGTGTCACCACTTTGACATGAGCAGCAAAGGAGAGAGCAAGCAATGGACGAATGCTGGATCACTAAAAGCTAAAAAATTCAAGTTACAGGTTTCTGCTGGAAAGGTTATGCTGAGCACAATTTTTTATCATGAAGGTCTATTGTTGGCCGACTTTAAAGAACCTGGTGTCAACATCAACTCTACCCACTACTTGCAAACATTAGACAAGCTGCAAAAAGCCATCAAGAATAAACGACCCGGCATGCTTTCTCGTGGGGTGATTTTGTTGCACGATAATGCTCGTCCACAAAGATTGTGCAGGAAGCATTAGCAAGGAAGAAGTGGGAAATTCTGCAACATCCAGCCTATAGTCCTGATTTGTCACCATGTGATTTTCATTTGTTCGGACCTCTAACAAATCTCTCAAGGGGCAACGATGTCACACAGATGCAGACGTAATGAACGCGGTAAACACTAGGTTCAGTGAGCAACCATAATCCTTTTTTGTGGACAGCATCCGCCGCCTACGTAAGCAATGGGATGCTTGCCTGAATGCCAACGGTGGCTTCTTCTGACCAACCCATGGTGCATAATTCATTCAAAATGAATGCTTTGTTTAATTCTACCACATCTGTTAATATTCCTTTCATGCTTTTATAATAAATATATATTATATATATATATATATATATATATATATATATATATATATATATATATATATATATATATATATATATATATCACTATCACTATACTGAAGCACAATGAAAATGCACCACTATTAAATATACTGATGCCGAAAATCTGGAAAAAAAGGTGTGGGAAATGGATTTTCCCCATATTTGTAATGAGGCAGAGAGCGATTGGCTGTTGAAAAGGAAAGTGCCTGATTCAACCCATGGATTTGTGTATAGTTAACTCAGTGGTCCATAGAGTTTATCTTCCACTGTTGTCTCTCTAGGCCAGAAGGTTTGCCTAGATATGTTGTAGTTTGGGCAGTCTTGGAGTATGTGATCTGCTGTCTGCGACGCTAGTCCACATGTGCACATGGCTGATTTGCTAATCTTGAATGTTGTATACAAGTGGTTGTGTAATCTATTGCCTCCTGTTCTGAGGCACAGAATAATGATTTGTTCTGGTCTGTCCATAAGGTGGTAGTCGTCTTGCATTCTTTGCCTACATTGTCAAAGAACATTATGAGCCAAAATAGGCCTTGCCAGCCATGTTAGAAATCACAGTTCCAAACTATCAACCCCACTGGATGAAACGAATAGTCATCGTCATTCTTGATGGACAAACACCAGTAATCTTGGAGTCCAGGTCTTACCTTCATCCTCGGTACCACCACCTTTAAAACTGTTCCCCCAAACTCCAGCCAGGCTGCGGCAGTCCACAATGGCCAGCTTCTTGGCAATATAGCCATCACCTGTGGACATGACATGCACAAGCTTCAGAAACGTTTCAAATACTTAGGGAATATAATGAATCAATCACCCAAAAAAAAACAAGAAGTAGACAGTAAGCTTTACTAGAACATGGTTAGTTAATTAATTAGTTAGTTAGTTAGTTAGTTAGTTAGTTAGTTAGTTAGTTAGTTAGTTAGTTAGTTAGTTAGTTAGTTAGTTAGTTAGTTAGTTAGTTAGTTAGTTAGTTACATTTGGTTTGGTTTGGTTTGGTTGGGTTGGGTTGTGTTGGGTTAGGTTGGGTTGGTTGGTTGCATATCCTTTACAGGACGTTGCAGTCAACTCCAGGGTGCTTTGGCTGTTTGCGATTCCTGGACAAGTTTTATGTTCAGTAGTTTGCCATTACTTTCTTAACCCTTTACAGGGCAGAGCCGCCGTTAGCGGCCGATCGCTTAAACGAGCGGATCGGCCGATTACATCCGATACTATTATGCATTGTAAAAACGGGATCTCTCGGCTTTCCGACACTTCCGACGGCTCCTTTTGCTTTCGCTGATAGCTTGACGACGTGGCCGCCATTTGTAAACGTGCTACTATGAATTTGAACGGACTTTTACGGACTTTTTTGATAGTTTTCGGGATTTTTACGCTGTTTTTCAAAATGGATTTCCCCCGGGAAGGATAACCCGGTCAACAAATGCCCGCAGAAGTCGGATGTGTCGGCCTAACGGCGCAAGAACGCAGCTCTGCTGTAAACAGGCACAACGCAATCACATCCGAAAAAAAACTCCTGATGAACGCAGAAGAAGAAGAAGAAGAAAATGGATTTCGGCAATTCTTCAAGTGATAGCCGAGATTTCGCTAGGTTCAATTTAAATAACATTAAAGGGCACGAAGTTGACTATTAATCGGAGCTAGATATCAGTGCAAAGCATTACTTTGCATTAGCAGTCTGAGTTGGACTTTAAAGTAAGTGATTATGATTCTGAAAATGTGTTTGTAAATTGCCATATAGATGACGGAAAATCACAAACAACATGCTGTATTTCGTAAATATTTGTGTTCATATATGGATTACCAACAACAATCACGTGAGTAACATATTCTGCATGCTTTTCCCTTCATTGTGTTGTTTATTTAACTAAAATCGGTTGACTAACACCTTATTTGTGATGTTTTTACTAACGCGACCCGAAATTTTACCAAACCTGAAAAAATCTTGCCCGTTCAGGGCTAAAAAACGGACAAGCGTCTGCCCTGTAAAGGGTTAACGACCGGCACTTATACTATTGTATGGAAACCAACGCAGGCGGTCTGCTGCCAAATCACTTGCAACTGTGTTTCGAATGCGGTATGTGAGATTACGAATTGCATTCATAACCCCTTCACCATAAAGCCGGTAGAATAAGATTACGAGTAACAAAATTTATATTGAGGCCAAAGCCTTCATCAGCAGACAAACAATATACACACAGGATGATACAGGAGTCTCAGTGACGAAGTAGTCAAGCTGTCTGTCTCATACTCTGAAGGGTGTGGGTTCAATTCCGGGCTACATCTTTCGGTTCACAAGTGCATTTTCTCTGAGACTCCTGGGGGTCGTCGCTGGAGCTATGAAGTTCATGCTTTATGTGATGCTTTTGGCAGGCCGCCCTGTGGAAAGAGACCGAGCCATAAGGGATAAAACCTGGAGCAATTAAGCTGATCCTCTCGACTTTTAAGACTTTAAGACACGTTGCTACAACTTCATGAAGACACTACATGAAAATATATTAGTCATCTGTATCCTAGTTGTGGACTAGACACAGGGAGCATGGGATTTTCCTCTTCCTCTTTTTTCCTTTATTCCCTATCACAGCACAGGTCTCAACCAACTCACTCCACGCCCTCCTTTCTTTTGCTGTCTCAGCAAGCCGTCCTATACCTTTGCTGTCTCAGCAAGCTGTCCTATACCTTTGCTGTCTCAGCAAGCTGTCCTATACCTTTGCTGTCTCAGCAAGCTGTCCTATACCTTTGCTGTCTCAGCAAGCTGTCCTATACCTTTGCATATTTCAGCAAGCTGTCCTATACCTTTACTGTCTCAGCAAGCTGTTCTTCTTCTTCTTCGTTCATCCGGAGTTTTTTTTTCCGGATGTGATTGCGTTGTGCCTGTTTACAGCAGAGCTGTGTTCTTGCGCCGTTAGGCCGACACATCCGACTTCTGCGGGCATTTGTTGACCGGGTTAACCTTCCCGGGGGTTTCTTAGGACGTTTGACTCTCACTGGTGTGGTGTTATCTCCCATCCTAGCTGGCCCATATAGAACAGCCAAAGACATCCTGGTCAGCCCTCAAGGGAAGGCAGGGGCAGACCATGGGCATTCCCCGCCATCCAAGGAGGCTTCCATAATTGCAGAGCCAACACACAGCGCTCTGGTACTGGGCTCACCCAAGGAATCGTCACGTCCTGCACATGGCTGCTTAGCCTCACTTCCGTATATTGGGCCTTCCGTTCACCATAGGCTGTTCTTCCGGAAACCAGAAGAATGCAGTGTGCAGATGACATCCACACAGTGAGCTTTCGACTCGGACTTTCCGCGCAATGGATTTGCTATCCGAGCAATATTCCATTTCGTGCCACTAGGACACTTTTTCCACCTTATTTGAAGCCCACACAGTGAGCTTTTGATTCGGACTTTCCAAGTAATGGATTTGCTATCCAAGCAATATTCCATTTCGTGCCACTAGGACACTTTTTCCACCTTTTATGAAGCTCACACAGTGAGCTTTTGATTCGGACTTTCCACGTAATGGATTTGCTATCCGAGCAATATTCCATTTCATGCCTCTGGGAGGCTTTTGTAACCGACATACCTGTGGTATGAAGTGTGGCAGTCTGAATACTTCTTCATACACCTTTAAATGTCAACCTGTATGTAGTTAAAGTAAGCTGCGGTCAACTTGAGCTTGTTGATATCTCCATAGAGCTTGTCCTCAAATGAAGCAGGTGTGGGCCAAAATATCTTTCTCTGTTCTGCATATATTGGGCAATCCTGCAGCAAATGTTTTGCTGTCATTTTTCCAGTTCGACAATTACATTCATCGGTATCTCCTATTTTTAGTTTATTGAACAAGTGGTATTTCAGCCTGTTATGTCCTGTGCGGAGTCTGAAGATTGCTACTTGTTCTCTTCGGTCGAGTTTGTAATATGCATCATCCTTCTAGTGGCCTGGATGCTCTGATTCCCATTTGGTTTTATAGGTGCTTTTTATCAACCTCTTTGCCTCATTATAAGTTATGTCTATGTCAGGCTGTGGTAGTCGTCCGCCCTCTTTTGCCAGTCTGTCAGCCTCTTCATTTCCAGATATACTGCAATGTGATGGGATCCACTGTATTACAACTTTTTTGGATTTCTGGCTTAGACCATGGAGTGCTGCTCTTAGGTCAGCTATTTCTGTGCTGTTATTGCTCTTCAGTATTGAGACAGCTGACTTTGCATCTGTGAAGATAGCTATTTGCTTCTCTTTATTTTCCTCCATCAAGAGCATTTCTGCTGCAGTTTTCAGAGCCTCTACCTCTGCTTTGAAGTTACTTGAAAACTTTCCAGTTGCCACTGAATGTGTTTTTTTTCACTCCATTTTTTAAATTTAGGAGAATTCCTCCTCCTCCATTCTCTATTGAATTTTTGGCTGATCCATCTGTATATGCATGGGTCCAATTGCTGCTTGGGTAATGTTCTTTTATGTAGTTTAGGGTTATTTCTCTTCTTTCGGTTTCATGCTGAGTGTTCTTTTTCTCAATACCAGGAATGTTTTCTATCCTCTCAGGCAGTTGCTGCTGTCTCCAAGCTGGGAAGTTGTGTGCATAGTAAATGGGCTTGACTGTTGATATGTTAAGTATGGGATCTGCCCTAATCTTTCGTTTTGCAGTTTCTACAAAGTTGCTACGCTTCAGTCTTCCTTTTCCAAAACCATTAAACCTGTTATACATAGGGTGGTCTGTCAATCTTCTAAATTTTTCTGCTTGTTGCTGGGCTCTGCTATCTCTTCTGTCCTGCATTGGTTGTAAAAAAGTGATCTTTTCTAAGTTCATTAATAGGCGTTGTCTTCAGGCTTCCAGTTATGATTCGCATTCCTTGGTTTTGGACTCTACTTATTTTGTTAAAGTTTGACTTAGCTGCTGTTGCCCAAGCTGCAATGCCATATTCCAGTACTGGCCTCACCCGTCCAGTATATAGCTTCTTGAGAACTTTCTCATCTGCTCCCCACGTTGTACCAGCAAGCTTTTTCATGATTGCCATTCTTTGCCTTGCTCTTGTTCGATTTTTCTCAACCTGTCTTTTCCATGTCAGGCGACGATCAAAGGTGACTCCGAGATAGTTTGGATTTTCTTCATGGCGCAATATTTTTCCATTCAATACCAGCTTAGGTTGCTGAGTTTTATTTGAGAGGGAGAACACTGAGCATGTTGTTTTCTCCTCACTTATCTTCACTAGCCATGATTTTGACCAGTCCTCTAGTGCTAATAGGGCTTGCTGTATTCTGCTGTTAGCTGTACTAATATATTCTTCAGATGTCCATATGGCTAGGTCATCTGCAAAGGATGATGTGTGTACACTGGCTGGAAAATTTTCCGTGATGTCGTTTATATATGCTAGGAATAATGTTGGTGAAAGAACTCCTCCTTGGGGGACACCTTGCTCCAACAGCATCATTTTGCTGGTTTGTCCTTGTACTTTTGTCCTGGCAGTTCTGTTCTCAAGGTAGTGGCTGATCCATTTGTACATTTTCCCACAAACATGCATTTTTTGCAGTTTTACTTTCAGTCCTTCCTTCCATACTTTATCAAATGCTTTTTCTAAATCTATCCAGACTGCTAGTGTGTGCGTTTTCTCTTGGAAGGCATCCTCTATTTCCTGAGCTATATAGGTTATTTGATCTTCAGTGGATCTGTACTTTCTGAATCCTGCTTGGTGTGGTGTTAAGAGTTTGTTTTCTTCCAGATGCCATGTTAGCCTGCCATTGATAATGCGTTCCATTAATTTTCCTACACAGCTAAGTAGACTGATAGGTCGATAGCCATTTGGTTCTTCCAGGTCTTTTCCTTTCTTTGGGACTGGTATTAGTATAGCTTCCTTCCATGCCTGTGGGACTATTCCCCTCTTCCAGCTGTAATTTAGGACTGCTAGTAGTTTCTTTTTTGCCTTTGTCCCTAGTCCTATTAGCATTTCATTTAGTGATTCCATCCTTTCCTGGTGATTTCTTCTTTTTTAGGGTATTCATTGCCTGTTCCATTTCTTCCATTGTTAGATTTGCCATCATATATTCTGCTGCTGTCTCTGTATTACTATGATGTATCTGTTTATCTTTGATTGCTTTCTTCTGTTCGGTTGTAATATCAATGTGGTTTGCACTGGCATAGTGTTCCATTAGTGCATTTGCAGCCTTTTTTCCTGTAAGCAAGGCATTTCCTTGTTTAATTGTTATTTGTTTGTTTCTAGGTCCTTCATTGTTCATGGCTTTCACTAGTTTCCATAGTTTGTTTCCATCCCTGTCAAAATTCAGGTTTTCTGTTTTTTCCCTCCAACAATCTCTTGTTGTTTGATTTACTGTTCTTTTATATTTTGCTGAGATGGCTTTGAGAGAGATGTTCGCTTCAATTGTTTGTTCTCTCTCTGCTGTTTTCCTGGCATCTTCAACTTTGTCCTCCAAACTTTGTAGTTCTTCAGTCCAGTATGGTTTGTAATTTTTCCTCGCTCCTCTTGGAATGGACTCAGTGGCTGCCTGTATTATTGCTCTGTTTAGACTTTCCACCATTTGCTTCATGTTGCCATATCGTGTAATTATGTTTTCACAATATTTGTCTGTTAGTGTGGCAAATCTGTCCCAATCTGCTCGTTTGTAATTCCAGCGGGGCAAGGGCTTTTGCTCCTGTGGAACATACTCCATATTCATTACAAGCTTGATTGGTCTGTGGTCACTACCTGCTAATTGGTCCAGCACATGGCGGTCGATTTTGTGGAGGATGTCTCCTGTGCAGAAAGCTGAGTCTGGAGTAGAAGAGGTAATCCATCTTCTGGAGTAGAAGCTCGGTGTGTCATCCGCTTTGTTGAGTAGATGGAGATTTGAGTCTATTTCCCAGTCCTCCACTTCATCTCCTCTTTTGTCAGTATCTGGGTATCCCCATCTTTCTGAACGGCTATTAAAGTCTCCGACAATAATGCAATTTGTGTCAGTTATTTTCATGTTTGAGAGTGTAAGATCCTTATCTGCTGGGCTATAAAGATTGTAAATTCTTATTTTCACGTCCTTTATCATTATATCAACACCTATAATTTCTGTTTGGTTGTCAGAGATCACAGATACTTCGCTGCAAGGTATTGTATTTCGTGTAAGTATTAGAACTCCTCCTTTATGTCCTTCGCAGTCGAAACGTGTGGCCTGATATCCCCTGACTGAAAATTTGCGCTTGGCGTTGAGGTGTGTCTCTTGAATGCATGCCACATCTATTCTATCTTTATGAAGACGCTGTGTCAGGGATTCTTTCTTGTTATAAACTCCTTCGGCATTCCACTGTAGTATGTTGAGTGTCCTTGGTATTTGGTCAATAGCTCTTAACCTACTCCTCTGTGCCTTGACTCCACAGCACAGGGGAAGGTGACCACCAGTAGTCATGGGTGGACCCCCTCGAGGCAGGGGGCCCGGCACTATCACCGCCTGATGGGACTTCACGGGATTAGCACCATAACGATTAATTTTCATCTGTGGCATCATGAAATGATAAAATTACGTTGCACTTCTTTGTCAAGCCTGTGGCTCAGTACATCCGATTTCGACAAGCATTTTTCGGGATGCTTTCCCTAGCCTTTGACTGTCCCCAGTCTACCTACAAGGCAGCAGGTTTGTGCGTCACTTCGTCTGGTCCCTCTCCCTTGACCTGTCCGACATGGGTGACCCTACCAGTAGCTGTGCTACCATCGGCATAGCTCTTGGGGTCATTGGAACGTGCAAGCCCCTCTACCTCGTCAAGGTGGACGCACGGCAGAGGGGAGCAAGCTGTTCTATACCTTTGCTGTCTCAGCAAGCTATCCTATACCTTTGCTGTCTCAGCAAGCTATCCTATACCTTTGCTGTCTAAGCAATCTGTCCTATACCTCCCAATATTATTCTTTTGTCTCTAATTCTCTTCTCCGAGTGTTTTTAGGTCTTTCCTCTATTTTGTTTTCCTCGTGGATTCAAGAGAAAGAACTTTCTGGTTATACTATTCTCAGGTTTTCTTGGTGTATGTCCTCCCAATATTATTTGTTTCTGTCTCTAATTCTCTTTTCCATATGGGCTCTAATTCTCTTTTCCATGTGGTTTCTCTGTGGGTTCAAGACAAAGAACTTTCTAGTTACACTATTCGCAGGTTTTCTCATTGTTTGTCCTATCCTGCACCAGCATCTTTTCCACACTCTTTATTCACTGGTATTTGTTTACAAAGAATACCATGGACAGACTGAAAAATCAAAGACTAAGTCCTACAAGAAACAAATGAAAACCGTAAACTGATTAGCAAAATTAGACATAGACAGTCACAATTTTTGGGGCATGTTATGAGAAGAAATAAATTGGAGAAATTGGATACAACTGGCAAGATTGAGGGGAAAAGAACAAGAGGTAGGCAGAGAAGTAAATACCTGGATGGCTTGGCCATGTGGTATGGTTGAGACAAGAACACAGAGCTGATCCACGATACTAGTAATCGCGTGAGATGGTAAAACATGACCGCCCACGCTTATCGACTTGGCACATGATGATGATGATTTGATTAAAACTACACAAACCGGCAGAAGTCAAGGGGAAACCACGACTGCATTTTCTCAAGACAACCATGCCTCTACATTATGAGGGGAAGCTAAGTCACAAAGACAACTTACCACAAACATCAGAAAGAAGTAGTCATCATTTTTATGAGAAGGCACAAACTGGAACATATTGTGACAACCGGAAAGATTTGTGGAAAGAGAGATCGAGGAAGACAGCGTGAGAAAATTCTGGACAATCTTGTATCATGGCATGGAAGGGAGTCAACACACGATCTGATCCATGCCATCGGAGATCACAATTTGTGGAGAAGCATGGTCTCCAGATGGGTGTATCGGACAGTGGGACATCTTGCTTGTGACCCAGAATTTTTCCAGAAGAATGTATGGGAGCAAGGTTCTGCACAGGACATGCTACTGAATGAATGAATGTATATTAAAATTATGAGAACTACCATCAGTTTGAACTGACCACTGTTACAACCTCTGTTGATGGTGCTATGACCTCTAGACACTAAGAGCTTTCACAAGGGAATGGGTTGGCATGATACCGGAGCATTTATGAGATGTCCATGCGCAACTGACCCCTGATCATCATTATCATGTGCCATGATGACAAGCATGGGCGGTCATATTTTGCCATCTCACATGATCACCAGATCGTGGATCAGCTTTGTGTTCTTGTCTTGACCATGTTATGTGGCCAAGCCATCCAGATATTTATTTTTTATTGACATAGACTAAACACCTAAGGTTTATCCAGACAGGAAAGCCAGTTCTGCTTATAAATAACAAAAGGTATAAAGTGAACGAAGTTAATGGCTTAAACATCCTTGTCTAGTAGGGACAGTCATGAGCCACAGGTGACACCTGACCGTCATCCAGTTATTGATGGCAAAATCATAACTAGAACCTGTTTTGCTGTTTGGCAGTGAATCTTGGAATGTATATGAACAAATTAGAAAGAACTTGAAAGCAACAGAGATGTGGTTCTTGAGACGAATGTTGCAAATTCCTTGGACTGCCAAAGTAACTAACAAGAATTGCCTGAAAAAGGCTAATGAAACTAGAACATTATATACAACAATAAGAAAGAGGCAAACAGCTTTCTTTGGTCATGTAATGAGAAGAGAGGCATTGGAGAACATCGGGACAACTGGAAAGATCGAGGGGAAGAAAGGCAGAGGCAGATCAAGAGAAATGATGCTAGATGGATTGAGATGGTGGCATGGAGGAATATCATCAGCAGAGTTGATCCAGAACACCAAAGTCCGAGATCTGTGGAGAGTCATGAATGCCTACAGCAGCTGGCATGGAACTTGGTGATGATGATGATACTTAACTGTATGTGGACTGCCATCCTTTGAACTTACCACTGTCAAAACCTCCATTGATGGTACTATGACCTCTAGACACTGGAGAGCTGTCACAAGACTCCTGTGCTACATCTTCTTTCAGACAATCCCCAACACAGCTGACCCCTTCTCCACCAGCACAATCACAACCCTTGTTGGCATCTGCTCCCAGGAGGGAATGTCGTGATTTGTGTCCTTCTTTAACTATTGCCAACCAATCTCTGCAACAAAAGCCATCAAATCCAGTTGCAAACACAGAGAGCACCATCATACATCAATTCAAACACAGAAGCCACAAACAATGTGTTGCACAATTTACTGCCTGGCATATTTTGCTGCATCTCGTCAGGTGCATACTGCAGAATTATATAACATATGAAGTGAATAAAATAAATAATACTTTAGCTGAAACATGTAAAACACATAGTCACAGGTATTGTTGTAATGTGCAGCATCTGTTATCCCATTGTAATGTACACATTTAAAACAAACTCTTTCCTCAAACCTGCCAGGTAACAAATCATGCAATATATTTGTCATAAGCTGAAATATGAGCTCTGATCACATTGAAGCGTATATGCAACCTTACAGCGAGAAACACGCTTTGGCGATGGCCAGGAGAGAGAGGTCTTTCCTAAGCCAGACACTCAGAGGGTGACCGTGGTCGAAGACAGACCGGTTAAGACTGAGTGTAGGCAATGGTAGTATTCACCCTGCAGCCAAATATAGATATTTTAGGAATCAAGTGTGATAGTTTTAATCACCAGTATTGATTTGTATTTTATTATGATTGAAAACTGAGATAGAAGCATTGTAAATGCGAATTCAAGGTCACAATAGAAATGGTAAAATGGCACGACATCCTGTTCAATACTAATAATTAATGTGTCACTTTGTGGTTCGTCATGTAATGTTAGAGTCAAAGTGTAACAATATAAATAGTCTCTCATAATTCAGTTCATTCAACTGCTTGATAACAACATGAGTCAGTCTCTTGATAATAAGCAATCGACTTAGGCCACCAACACTCAGCAAGCAATTATGTACCTGAACAAGGTCAACTCTACTGAGCCATGATAACTCAGTCCACTCAATACCATATCTGTTCAGCAAGAAGCAATAGTGGACCACAACAGACAGCCATAGTATCTCATTATACACCAGGGTGGACAAAAAGCTAGGTCGCCCCATGGCAATAATCTGTGTGGTTTCTGTGTTTACATTCACTATGGGGCATACACTGTTTTGAATACATCAATTTCTATAGCAGGTTCCATGTAAGCCATATTCGTGCATTGGCCAGCAAGCACATTGACCTTGTGGCTCTGTGGTTGTGTGTTCGAATACACTTCAAGGCAACCTAAACTAGGTACTAGGAATTTTCCTGGGAAGAAAAGGTGTCCGGTGTGTTAGTAAATGATAACTGGAGTAAAAGATATGGTGCTAGCAAAAAATATCCAATAGGCCTTGTGGCATGAAGTGGGTCCTTTACTTTTCTTTTTCTAACATACATCTTCATACATCAATCTATTGTAGTGTTTACATCTTCATACATCAATTTGTTGTAGTGTTTACCTCTTCATACATCAATCTGTTGTAGTGTTTACATCTTCGTACATCAATTTGTTGTAGTGTTTACATCTTCGTACATCAATTTGTTGTAGTATTTACATCTTTGTAC
The DNA here is from genome assembly GCA_014155875.1 of Cepaea nemoralis. Taxonomy (NCBI): domain Eukaryota; kingdom Metazoa; phylum Mollusca; class Gastropoda; order Stylommatophora; family Helicidae; genus Cepaea; species Cepaea nemoralis. The sequence goes on along the minus strand of JACEFZ010012665.1, from coordinate 198,624 downwards.
ATCAAAATGTTGTAGTGGTTACATCTTCGTACATCAAAATGTTACACCGTATACATCTTAGTACATCAATTTGTTGTGGTGTTTACATTTTCATACATCAAATTGTTACACTGTTTACATCTTCATACATCAATTTGTTGTACTGTTTACATCTTCATATATCAATTTGTTGTAGTGTTTCTAATGCGGTATGTGGGATTACAACTGCCTCCTTCACTACAGAGCTTATGCAGGCAGCTTTTCTAATTTAGAAATTCTGCCTTTGCAGCGGTTTATTCAGTCAGATCTTTTTTATTTCCAACTGCTTAGAGTTTTATATGTGCACAATATGCATATAGATTCTCCATAGAAACCTTTAGGTTGCTGACTTAGCCATGTACGAACGTTACTTATTTGTCATCAGCAAATCATTTGAGATCCAGTTGTGTGCTGCCTTTCACAACAAACATATGCCACCATAAACATCAACATTTTCCTATGAATATCCCTGGCAGTAAGTCTTCTAACCCTAAAAAAAAAACCTCACAACAGCACCCTGTTCTTTGGTGGTGCAGTTTTTGAATGTGGCTAACATTTTTACAGCAAGTATGCATAAAACTTTGCATGTGCTTGGAACAATTATTATTTGCCACATAGGCATTAAGCTAGATAGATATCCCACATAATGACACCTTTATAAACTACGAGCAACAATTTTTTAACTGACTTATATCATTTTGCGACTTACTGACTGACTTACCCCATGCATAATGCTCTGCTCCAAACGTCTTTATATAAGATTACATATTTAAAGCTTCTCAAAGTTCCCCAAATGTAAGCTTTCAGACTGCGAGCACATCATGGATTTTCTGCCCAGCGCATGCTGGTGTAATGAACAGGCTGATAGATTGGCTGCTGCACCTCTGGGCAGAGAGGTACTTTATGATAAAGCTGATGTGGGTAAGACTGTTTGGGATCGGGTGGAGTGTGTGACTGAATAGAGTATCCGTATCCGAAAAGATTGGCTCATTGATTGATTGATTGATTGATCTAGGAACTGACATCACAGCATTCGGGGCATTCCCATAGGCGCTCCTTCCCCATCCTCAGCAGCCAGAGAAGAGTTCCAACACCTGATTATATGTCCGTCTCACCTTTCCTCTGAGCATCGAGCGACAGCCAGATCCCCTCGTCACTCCCTGCTGCCTCATTCTTGCCAGACCATGATGAAAAATTTGCTCCTCTGAGGTGCTTTTGTTGAGACAACAAGTAGCCTGACTATGGAAGTCATGGCAGTAAGTAAAGCAATAACATGACTCGAGACACAGACATTCAATAGGGCATGTTTCCTTAGCGACTCAATGAGCATGCTCAAGAGGATAGAGACGGGGGGGATCCGAAGAGAGTGGTTGCTGTCTCTGGAGCAGTCTCGGCTGACAAAGATTAGTTTCATCTTCGTGCCAGGGGACGCAGGAGTACAAGAAAATGAGCGGGCTGACAAGCTCGCAGGTATGGCTAATGTGGAAGGCGGACGCGCCATGGACCAGGCTGACATTCTGAATGCTCTATGAGAAGTAAGACTTTTGCGAGAACCAAGTGATGACTGAGAATCTACAACCATGGTCAGACTGCGAGAACAGCAAATTAAAAGAGGTGTGGCCAAACAAGAACACTACGCTGGAAACCAAAGAAGATTGATAAACCAGCACAGAACTGGTGTCTTTAGCCGCTACACGCTGCGGGATTTGCTGAGCTGAGGAGGGGATCCGAGCACTTATGGACTGAATGGTTCGATGTGCTATGGGGATGATTTGTCGACTAACTAACAAACTAACTAACTTGTGCTCTATCTTCAAACCTCAAATCCTGAAACAACCAAATAAATCAATTTGATCATCGCTAGCTGGACTTTAGACATCTGGTGTGCCTTGCCAGATCGAGAAGACCTGATCATTCGGGGCCAACATCAATTAAGGGATGTCAGTCGCGGCGATCGGGCAAACTTTGAGCTATAGCCTTCAATGGGTGATGTTGTGGTATTCTAGTGTGATAATTTTGTCACACCTAGTGTAAATTGCATGATCAGTGGTTACACACCCGTCTCACAAGCCAGTGATCCGGAGTTTGATCCCGGGCCCAGCCAGGGATATGCATTACTGATGAGCTCAAACAAGAGCAAAACTTGAGTGCTTCCAATCCAACGTGGACAAGGCCCAAGGTTCGTACCGGAACACGATCAGCATTGCCAGTAGTGGGTTGCGCTCAATCTTCAAACCTCAAATTCCAAAAAAAAAAAAACAAGTAAATCTAGTATTTAGTTGACAACAGACCTGTTGCAGGCATTCACAATCTCCTCAATAAGAGAAACATCTGCGTGGTTGGTGAAGTAGCTCACACCCAGGAAGCTAGATAGAGGCTGACTGCTCCGGATCAGCACCATCCCCGTTCGTTTATCTCTGCAGAGTTCAAATAAAACATATGTCAAGTGGTCGTAAGTTCAACTGATATAGTGTTCAGCAATTTACAAGGTAGAACGGAAAGACAATTAGCAAATCGAGTAGCCAAATACGTTATTTCATTCATACATCACTTATGAAGCTGATCTTAGACAACAAAAGAACAATATGCCTTAAAACGTGAATGTATGTGAGAGTTAATCAGTTTTCAGGAATCTCTGTGCAGTCGAAAGGCTATAAAACGCCGTCATCGTCGATTTCACAACACCTAATAAAATGCAGTCATAGCGTGACTGAAGAAAAGGCAACTAGGCAGTTCCAGTCGGTTTTATGCAAACAGAAAGAGTTCGTTGTAACTTTGAAATTACTGTGGGGATAACAATCGAACAGTACCTGTGACTATGGAATTTACATTTCAGCCTAGGTAATATTCATTTATTCACTTCATATGATATATAACTCTGCAGTATGTACTTGTAATTATGTCCCCAAGTCAAGGACGAGAAGTCAACATTTTTATCCAACTGACCAGTGTTGGGGTTGAACCCCCTACCTCAGCAATCAGCACACCGGATGTCTATCCATTCGGCTACGCTGACCTCCAGCTACTCTACTAATACAGCAACATACTGTCAACTGTCATCACTGACTATAGTGCCCTGCGGTGTAGGGCAAGGTGTCTTGAGCCTGAGGAATTAAGGTTGTCTGGCTACTCGAAGACTGTCAAAAATACCACAAATCTAGGCAGAGCTTCTGGCCTAGAGAGACAACAGTGGAAGATAAACTCTATGGAGTGAACTAAAAGAGACAGTGACGTTCATATAAGAGACCACATTGCAGATATAGACAAATTTCAAGAAGAAGAAGAAGAAGAAGAAGAAGAAGAAGAAGAAGAAGAAGAAGAAGAAGAAGAAGAAGAAGAAGAAAAAGAAGAAGAAGAAGAAGAAGAAGAAGAAGAAGAAGAAGAAGAAGAAGAAGAAGAAGAAGAAGAAGAAGAAGAAGAAGAAGAAGAAGAAGAAGAAGAAGACCGCCTGGCTAGTGCAGTCGCTACGGACTGTGTTAGAATTTTTGTTTTTCCCCCAACAGAAACAAATCCTTTACCTCACCACGGTTTTCAAATGTGGGTCTCCCAAAATGGAGCCCAGCATTCTAGCCACTTGGCCAAACACTCGTCATATTCACATACAGTCATTGAAATATTCACATACAATCATCACAACATTCACATACAATCATAGTAATATTCACATACAATCATCACAATATTCACATACAATCATCTCAATATTCACATACAATCATCACAATGTTCACATACAATCATCTCAATATTCACATACAATCATCACAGTATGCACATACAATCATCTCAATAATCACATACAATCATCTCAATATTCACATACAATAAACGCAATATTCACATACAATCATCACAATGTTCACATACAATCATCTCAATATTCACATACAATCATCACAGTATGCACATACAATAATCTCAATATTCACATACAATCATCTCAATATTCACATACAATAAACACAATATTCACATACAATCTTCACAATGTTCACATACAATCATCTCAATATTCACATACAATCATCACAATATTCACATACAATCATTGCAATATGGTTTCATACCTCCAGACAACAGAAGGGAATCTTTTCAATGCCCGAAAGTCCAGGCTAACTTTGAGCCGATCATCATCCACAGCGGCTGGCAGGATGTGGAACTTTGGGTAGGTAGGGCAAAACCTTCGATACAAAATGTAATGCAATCATTAGAAACTGGCAACATTTTCTGAAAAACTCATCACAAACTGTTTCATCGTCTTCTTCTTCTTCCACCTTTTCATGTGTAGTAATAGTTGATGTTCCAGCTTTCAAAGGGTGGCACCTGATGCCCATGCAACATAATCCCTCTTACGGCCTACCTAGATTACTCCAGAGGAAAGGTAACACCAATACGCCTGGAATAAGACAAGCTGCAGAAGCTGTCAGATCTGCATGTCTGAGCTTCGAACCTAGACCAGTGGCTGACCTAAGCTTAGGGTCTGGTCTGCCCTGCCATGACATTTAATCTGTTGGTTGCATTTCCTCGCACGAGGATAAGGTACTCTCCCAAATGCGCTCCTCTGTACAAAGCCGCTGGCACAATGTGGAGTGTCAGGTTTGGTGAGCAACATGTGGCACTAACTGAAAGCAGGTAGTACTGTCTACTGTCATACGGTAGGTTAGCCATATCTGACTAAGACTTGACACCTATTTTGGTTGTATTTGTATCCATATTGTATCTTCTGAATGATGAATTCAGCTTATCAATGATTCTCTAGTCTGCCCTCATCACAAACTGTTAATCTGTTTAAAGTTATCAATACAGCAGTTTCTTACCTCCAATGGTGTCCTCAAATGCTGAGATTGTAACTCTTTCTATAGCAGACTTTTTATTGTGTGATATTCACTGGCACAGGAACGGAGCATAATGGGGACGACACGATGCCATGAAGTTGGAACTGTGACTAACTAAGTGCAGATTAGTCTAGACAAAATAGGGTTTTATGACCTCAAGGCATGTGAAAGGTCCTTCACGTATTTACAACATACAGGACAAACAACGTACTCATAGCTTTTGTTTGCTTGGCTCTTGCGCCAGGATCCCTGCTTGCTGGTGTCAAACTGCAGCCGCTCCGTTTCCTTGTCAAAGTTGTAGGCAAATGCTGGGTTGACTGAGGAACAGAAATTATAAACATATGTAACAGTGTCTGACAGTGTATTATTTTCTCTCTCTCTCTCTCTCTCTTCTCTCTCTCTCTCTCTCTCTCTCTCTCTCTCTCTCTCTCTCTCTCTCTCTCTCTCTCTCTCTCTCTCTCTCTCTCTCTCTCTCTCTCTCTCTCCCCCATGTGTGATTAGCTTCAGTAGTCTGGTGACCTGGTCTACTCCATATTCTTATAAGGCATTGATCTGTTGTGATGTTGTCTGGGCCCGGGGTCTTGCCAGTTTTCATATGGTTAAGAGCCTTCTGAACTTCCATCTTCAAAATTTATGGTCTTTCGTTATTATTGTGAATATCATTCTGTTCTTCTCAAGTATCATCAAAAAGGGCTTTCACATAATCTGACCACGCATGTAAAATCTCTTATCTTTTTCTATTATGATTTAGCCATCTTTGGTTTTAAGGCAACCTGTTGATGTGTGTGTTCTTTTATTAGTAATGTCATTAATTCTTTTGTGTATAATTTGGTATTCCTGCTGTTCTGTTGGTTTTCAATTTCCCTGCAATTTTCCTCAAGCCATGCTTCTTTTGCCTCTTTGCAGTTTCCTAATTTTCCTGTGAATCTCTTCATATTTTTCATGGTTATTTTTGTTATTTCTTCTTATTTCCATGAGTTTTAAGATGTCTTCTGTAATCCATTTCTTACGTCTCATCATCTTCATTTTTGGGACAGTTATTTCTGCAGATTGGTTGACTGATTTCTGTAATATTTCCCATTGGTCGCTGACATCTTGAAATAATATTTCCATATCGGACAATGCATCAAATCTATTCTTTACCCTACATTGAATTTATCTTTTATCTCCTCTCATTGTCATTATATCTCCTCCCATCTTTTATCTCCTCTCATTATCATTATATCTCCTCCCGTTAATATTTCCCATTGGTCACTGACATCTTGAAATAATATTTCCATATCGGACAATTGTAGCAGAGGGGTAAGTTAGGTGGGCAAAGGCTACAGCACGCTTGAGCATCAGGGTAGAATGGGAAGAAAGATGCTCAAGTCGTGACGTAGTTTGTTGTCAAGAATCAGTTTACATCTGAACCTAGCCCTAGAAGGCAGGCTGTCAACATGTCTGTATTCTACCATGACTTTGTATCGGCCATAACGTTTAATAAAGCTGATTTATAATTACTACAAGACTCGTTAGTCATCGTTCCATCCTGCACTGTTATAGATGACTTAAATGGCGCCGCAGACCAGCATCTCGGACACAATGCGAAGTACGTAAACCGGCTTGCCATGGCGGACTGCTGTGAGATTGGTGAGCAAAAGAATATGATCAATCAACAAGTTTTCTCTGAGTCCTTCAAACTAAACGTCTAAGGCCGGACCATGCTTTTTTGAGAAGTCCAAATTTCAAAGTCGAGATTGTGAGATGGAACCAAATATAGTTGCCAGTGAAGGGAAGATGTCTGTTCCATAATTTTTGCCATGACGTTCCACACGCAAGTTAAGATTGTCCAGGCTCAAGAACAAGAAACTTCCAAACAAATATAAGCAAATAGAGACGTTGATATCAGAGAGCAGTTGTCTACTTCTCGTCAGGAGTGAACTAAAGAGTCAAGATTGCCTGAAGTGAACTAAAGGTCGCAGAATCCTGACCTTGGAGCTTTTAACGAACAACTAAAATGGATTAACAAAAATGGAGGATCAGCTTCTTGTTGTATGATGAGCGCCGCCATAATTGCTCCACGCTATTCTGGACGATCAGTGAACGTTACCAAATTTTATCCTTGCTCGTTTCCAGAATGTTGACGCTACTTTGATTTAAACCGAAGCTCCTTGTCAAGTTCGGCTGAGGTACTGTTTTGATCACCGTCGTCCAGTGATGGTTTTGATTGCTATGGCCCAGTAACTACCCAAGTCATTATTACACAGTCCGCTTCGTAAAATTTTGCTGGACAGGTCATTACAATCGAGCCGTTGTCAAGTCATCTCCAGACTCTGTTGTGTGAGAGAGCCGCTGTCAGATCAGTCAACCGCTGATCTACACTGTCGATTGTTTGGAAAAGCTGACTATCGTTCATTGCTGATTTCAGAGGGCTGGCCAGTGCTGTCCTCTGATCACAATCGTTCCTTGTCGTGTTTCAAGAGCCCGTCCCTGGGTGGCTGTTACATCCAATCGTTCCTTGTCGTGTTTCAAGAGCCCGTCCCTGGGTGGCTGATACGTTCAACCGCTCTTCACTGTCTTATCGAGCCCAGTCGAGCCTATCGAGCCCAGTCAAGCATTTTTGATCCTTACTGAAGCCGCTTTGTCAATCCTAGTTCAAGCACTCGTGTACCAGAAACCGTGCTTCTCAGTGTCGGCATACAAGGGCATAGACGTCAAGGGGAAGTTGTAGGACTTCATTTTCGATTGAAAAGTTGTTTCAACAGGAGGGGGTAATATAAATAATTTTTTATATATTAGATAGAAAATTATTATATAACGTCTTTTGGTTAGTTTAAGACTGGATATTAATAAGAATTGATTGTTTGTTTGCTTGTAGTAGGAGTAGGAACAGCGGTAGGTAGACTTCATATGGTCATAAAACAACAGGGAATGGCAACTGAAATTGTTAAGTTTAGTGGACAGGCCAGAGAGTTTAAGAAATGGATAACTTCCATAGAAAAATATGCGTATTTGGTGTCGGCATCAGATGAAGAGAAAATGAGACTGGCTTATCAGGCGACAACAGAACCGGTTTCGGATCATATCAGAAGAAAGTTAGAGGCTAGAGTGGATGAGACATGGGAACAATTCAAGGACGACCTAGCACATAAGTACGCGGAAATAACGGATCCACAACATGCGTTTTCGGTGTTGAGACAGTCTAAACAAAACACAGGAGAGACGGTACAATTGTTCAGCGATAGGTTGATTAACCTGGCTGAAGAAGCATTCTTAGGACAGAATGTACGAGGAGAGGAGGTAGAGAGGATGTTAGTCGGGATTTTTGTAGATGGCATAAAATCCGATGGATTAAAGTTTCAGCTGATGAGAGAAAACCCTGAGAGGTTATCACAAGCTGTAGATATCGCGGTGCAAGAAGAAAATTTGAGACGTAGATTTAGATTGAGAACAGGACGAGAAATAGGAACTACTCGAGAAGACAGGATTGAGGAGCCTATGGAAATAGGACAAACAAGGTTCGGATGGAATAGGAGAGGAGGTATACAGACGTTACAAAGAAGTAATAGAAGTGCTTATGATGAAAGAAGACAAATGAGGTATCCTACAAGTGAGACAATAGGTAGAACGAACAAAGCAAATATAGTCTGTTGGTTTTGTGGTCAACGCGGACATGTTTCTCGTTTTTGTGATAACAGACGTGTTCAGTCGAATACACAAAGTAGAAATGGCAATAGCAGGGTGAATAGGAATGTTGAAGATAGACACAGGAATTTTACAGGTACAAGAACGCAGGAAAACCGGCGCCCTACCTATTAAATAGGACCTGTGGTAGGAGGGAAAGTAATAAGGTCCCAAGGTTTAAAGAATATGTTAATAACAGACATAATAGGACGAGTAGAGAATACTTCCGACTAGATGAAATCAAACAGTTTACAGAAAATAAAACAGATCATAGTTCATGTATAATAGAAATAGGAAAATATAGAGTTCGTACATTAATTGATTCAGGAGCTCAGGTTAGTGTAATTAAAGAAAGCTTTTTATATAAAATAATGAGAAATAGTAGAATATTTAAGACTCATAATAATCTTCACTCTGTTACAGGACAGAATTTACAAGTAGTTGGACAGACAAGAATCAATTTTAAATTAGGGGGAATCAACGTAAGACATCTTTTTCAGGTAGTGAAAGATTTAAATAGAAACATGCTGATAGGAAGAGATTTTTTAATAAAAAACGGAGTAAGACTTCTCTTTGATTTACACAAATTAAAATTCAAGGACGTGTATGTAGATATGGAAGAAGACATGCATATATCGGCACTAGTTAGAATTAAAATGTCCACGACGTTAAAACCACAGTCGGTTAATTTGATACAAGCGAAGATAAAGAGAAACCCATATTATGTGGCAGGACACACAGTTAGAATCACGGAGTTGCAAAAGGAAGTTATTGATGAGCCAGGTCTTGAAGTTCCGGACGGAATAATATCGTTAGACAAACATTTAGCCTTTCCAGTGATGATTATTAACAACACAGGTAGAGAAATCAAATTATACAGAGGATGTGTAGTAGCCAAACTAGAACATAACATTAGTGACATATTGGCAACGGATAGAGTAGAAATGTCGGGAACAAATTATTCAGAAACTTCTAGTGAAAGAGTTAATAACAGACGCGGACGCGGAAGAGGGAACATACAAATGGATGAATTGATCCATCCATCCAGAAAAAATACAGCCCAAATACATTCACTAGACAAAATGACAAGAGAACAAGAATTGTTGGCACAGTTAAAAGCTCCGCCAGAAAATAAGGAAGTATTAGAACAACTTATAAAACAAAATCAGGATGTATTTGCAATTAATGATTTAGAATTGGGTAGGACAAAAACAGTTACAATGGAGATAGATACGCGAGACCATCCACCAATTAGTTTAAAACCATATAGAACTCCATTAAGAAATAGAGAAGTTGTTGAAAAGGCAATAGAAGATATGTTGAAAGCAGGGATAATAACAAGATCAAAGTCAGAGTGGTCATCTCCGGTCGTAATCGTGGCCAAACCTGATGGTTCGAGTCGTTTCTGCTGCGACTACAGGGCGTTGAACAAAATCACTAAGAATGTCACGTACCCACTGCCGGTAATTGATGATATTTTGGGGCTGCTTAATGGCTCTACATTCTTCACGACGCTAGACGCAAGATCAGGATTCTGGTGTATCCCGATGTCGGAGGACGCTCAAAAGAAAAGTGCTTTCTGTACTCATATGGGTTCTTACGAATTCTTACGAATGCCATTCGGGGTTCGAACGGCCCCGTCTCACTACATGCTGTTAATAAATGAGGTGTTAGAGGGTATGCAAAAGTTTGCATTAGCATACATAGACGACATTCTGATATTTACGGCAGGGGATGTAGATGATCACTTAAAACATATTAAATTAGTATTCGACAGGTTAAGAGTACATGATGTTAAATTGAAGCTTAGTAAATGCCAGTTTTTAAAGACAGAAACAAAATATTTGGGGTATATTATAAATAGAGACGGAATTAAACCAGACCAAGACAAGATAAAGGTTATTAAAGAATTACCTCCTCCAACTAACGTAAAAGAAGTGCGTGCTTTTATAGGAACCTGTGGGTATTATAGGCACTTTATCCCAGGGTTTTCAAAAATAACGGAACCAATTACTAATTTAACGGGCAAATACGCTAGATTTAAATGGGATGATGAGTGTCAAAAAGCGTTCGAATTTAAAAAAAACAGTCTAACACTAGTACCACTGTTGACGCATCCAGACTTGAATAAACAGCTAATACTATATACAGATGCTTCGGACAATGCTATAGGAGCATGTTTGGTTCAACCATATGAAGGAAAAGAATCTGGAATACCAGGGGTTAAAAATGAAAGGCCAATTTATTTCTTATCTCATAAACTTAGCAGATCGCAGCGAAAATGGTCGACTATTGAGGAGGCTTATGCTATACACTACGCTCTACAGAAACTAAATTACTACTTACATAATGCAAATTTTGTTATTAGAACTGACCATATGCCTTTAAAATCTCTATTAGAAGCTCCAGTGCAAAACAGGAAGATACAGACGTGGGCATTGAATCTACAGGGGTACAATACGAAAATTGAATACATTCCGGGTAGGAATAACACATGTGCTGATTTATTGTCTAGGATACCGTACCCACAGTCATCAGGAGACACAGAAGATGAAGGTGAACCAGAGATCGACGACCGAAACTGGCAAGTAAATATATTAGATTCTGCCATAATAAATAGAGAAGAGTTTGAGAGTTTACCATCGGATCAAGAGTCTGAACCTAGAGCAGAAGACCCACACTTAGCACAGTTTAATATGAAAGAAGAACAAGAATTAGATCCAAAAGTCTTACAAATAAAACAGAAATTAAAAGAAACGGAGGAGAACAAATATAAGAAGAATTATTTAGTTTTACAAGAGGACGAACAGTTATATTATATGTGTGAAAGGAACGAACAGCTAAGAAAATATGTTCCAAAACATTTGGAAAATGAAGTGTTAAAAGCATATCATGATGAGAATGGTCATCTCGGTCGTGATAAATTGGTGAAAGCAATTACGAGTAAATATTATTGGCCGAACTTGTTCAGATCTGCTTGCAAATATGTAGATATGTGTGAAAGATGCAGGTTAAGGAATATGAAAACAATTAAGTGTCCATTACAAGATACAGATATTCCTCAGTTTCCTATGCAAAAAATTAGTTTAGATATATCGGGTCCTCACCCTAGAACATTGTCAGGAAACGTGTATTTAATTCATATAGTCTTTGGCCAGAAGTTTATGCAATCCCAGATAAGAGCGCAGATACTGTCATTAATATTTTTTTACAAGAGTTCGTACCAAGATTTGGTTGCCCACAAAGTATTCTTACGGATAATGGTAGGGAATTTGTAAAGAAAAAATTCGAAAAGTTATTAAAAGATTTGAATATAAAACATATAAAGACCTCATACTATAGACCTTCTTCAAATGCTAGGAACGAACGTCAACATAGGATATTGTATGATATCATAGCAAAGATCGTCGATGAACATGAAAAAGATTGGGATCTATTCTTGGGACCAGCGCTTAGCGCTATACGCACAAATCAAAATGAGAGCACGGGATTTTCACCATTCTATTTAATACATGGGAGAGAACCAGTACTACCTATAGATAATCTGTTAAAACCAAGACGGAAGTATATGGGGGAAGACTTTCAAGAGACCATCATACAGGAAATGCATAAGGCACACGTAAGACTAAAGAATAATATAATTAAAGCTAGAGAAAGACAGAAAAAGTACAAGAACGTGAATACAAAATTGCAGGAGTTTAAAGTAGGTGATAGAGTTTATTACAAGAAGCATAGAAGGAACTCTAAGTTTGATGCTCGTTGGGTCCCAGGTTATTACGTTTTAGAAAAGCTAGGAAATGTATCGTATAGTATCAAGAACCAGATCACGGGACATGTGGCAAGGGCACACGTAGAACACTTAAGAAGAGATGATGATGAGAAGGGAAATAATAATTATAATAATAATTATTATTCAGACACCGGATACTTAGATGAACAGGTAGTCAGAAGAGCTACAATAACCCCAGGTTTTAGAAAAGATCCAGCACAAAATCAATGAATAACAACTCCAGTTGATGATGATACTCAAGAACAAACAATACCGAAAACGATAGAAGAAGAAAAAGTGAATGAGAGTCATTATGATAGTATAGAATCTATGGAAGAGGAAACAGGTGCTCCATTTAAGAATACTAGACAAGCAACGAAAAGAAGAATGGATAGACAAAGAGAAAGAGAGGTGAAAAGACAGAGGAGAATTAGAGATTATTCAACAAGCGGTGAAGATATGCCTCTACTAGAAAGGTCCTTAAGAAATAGTGATAGACAAATTAGATGGGATATTGAACGGAAGAGATTAGCGGCTGCTAGTGAGAGACATACAGGTGAAGAAGAGGAAATGGATGAAAAGTCAGAATCAAATAATAGTATGGAAGAAACTAATAACTTATACGAAGAAGATGATATTGATGTAGAGATAGCAATTATTCAAAGAAACTTGGACTTATTGAAGAACTGGAAACGTAAGAAGTAAGTGATTAGAAAATACTGCAGATGGCAAGATATAAGTTTCATGATGTGAAAAGGAAAGAGATACTTGATGAAGTATATGAAACGCTAGAAATGGAAAAGGCTTCTATAGATACTTTTCATAAATGGTCTTGAGGGGTAGTTAAGCATCGAGATAACTAATATAGAGGTAGGTTCGAGTGAGGCATATATTTTTTTCTCTCTGTGATGGAATTGCTGGTTGATTTTATGCTTCAACTTCATGAGTTTTTGTAGATAGACAAGTTAGATAATGGTACAGCAGCTGGATGTGCTCTATAGTAGATAGACAGGTTTTTGTTGGTGCTAGAAATGCTGTGCTTAACGGTAGTGAGTAAGAAGTTGTAGTGATGTTTGGTACAAAGCCAAGGGAAACAATTGGTGTGCTGAGCCACAGGTTAAATAGTAAATAGATGACGGTTGGTACATTGAGATAACATTGGGATAATCGCCACATTAGTAATAGATAAAATGAGTTGACCTGTAGTTACAGTGCTTGCTTAAGATGATGTTCCAGACATGGTGATGTGTTAGGAGTTAGGCTGGAAAAAGATAGAAAATTGTGAGGGGGGAGAATTAATGATGGTCATTGCTAATTAGTGATTTTTTTTGCGTGGAGAGAACAGATATTGTTCCAAGTTAAGAAATTAGTCTGTAGATAACAGATATACATACGTGGCAGTGAAGTGTTTTATTTTCTCGGTTATAGAAATAGTGGAATAACTTGTATGAATAGATATGTGTTACATTAGTTCGTGTAGGAGGCCAATGTTGATGGGCCACTGTACGTAGTTAATTTTAAGGGAGTTATATTTTTTTTTGAAAACCTTCTCTTTAGCGAGAAGACAATTGTTTTATTGAGTCTGAGTTTATAATGTCTCATATATAATATGTTGTTTGCTTGATTTGGTCCTGTGAAATGATGGTTGTTATTTGAATAGGATTATTGTGTTCCTAGACTTTGGCGTACAAACTATTGGTCCGTAAAAGAGACCAATAGTGATAGGTAATAATAGAATATTTTCTTCTGATTTGATAAGATGCATGTAATATTATTTTATTATGTGATATTATGATGTCTTGTTTTGATTTTATTTCGCTTAACTCATAATTTGATTAACTTGTTTTGTGTATTAAGTTACCTTGTAGTAAATATGTTATAAATTTAATTAAGTAAGTTTAGTTTTTAAATAGTAATGGTGTTGGCTAGAATAAAGAAAATATATGGGGTTTTATTTAAGACCCTTTGTTCAGAAAAGAGTTAATAAAACTACTAAGGGCTAATAGAGAGACACATTCACTTTGGGAATATTAAGTTGCTGTGAAAATCGGCATGAAGACATAAGGTTGGGTATAAGACTGTGAATGGCAGCATATAAGCGGGGGTATATATATAGGTGGACAAGGAAGCAGATTATGGGATGTGAGGGGGCAAGATATAGGTGCTGTGAAATACCAGCGTTAATTAAATTAAAAATGTTCATGGAATATGAACATTGGCTCGTGGTAAAAGATGAGGTAACGGAAAAATAGATAAGATTGTGGATGGCAATATGAATGTTGAATATATAAATGTTGAGAAAACTTATGTCAACTTGATTTATAGAGAACAAAGATCTATTTCATAAGATGTATTTAAAAAAAAATTATTTTACAAAAATTTTTTTTATTGGCAAGGGAGGTAAATGTGATTGTGTTGACTATTCATTACTTTATGTAAATGTGATCATGTTGACTATTCATTCTTTATGCTTTTCACAGGGTGCGCACCCCTTCTTTACTTTTTCTAACTACATTGTTCTCTGTGTTGTGCAAGAGTGAAGAATTTCATAATGTCAAAGTGTGTGATAACGATTATACGAGCCGTTCTTATGATATATATTTTTATACAGGAACCGTAAAGAGCCAAAAACGAAGAGTAATGTATAGTGGTTTACTATGTCGTAGGAGAAAGAGTTACGAATAGATTGTTTCACTTACGATAAAGTTGGTTTGGGGAAGATTAGAAGAGTTGTGGGAGGTAAGGAAAAGAGAGGGAATAGAATAGGGGGATTGGGAGGAAAGATGTTTTTAAAGGAAAAAGTCTTTCTTAAACATAGGGAGGTGTAGCAGAGGGGTAAGTTAGGTGGGCAAAGGCTACAGCACGCTTGAGCATCAGGGTAGAATGGGAAGAAAGATGCTCAAGTCGTGACGTAGTTTGTTGTCAAGAATCAGTTTACATCTGAACCTAGCCCTAGAAGGCAGGCTGTCAACATGTCTGTATTCTACCATGACTTTGTATCGGCCATAACGTTTAATAAAGCTGATTTATAATTACTACAAGACTCGTTAGTCATCGTTCCATCCTGCACTGTTATACAATGCATCAAATCTGTTCTTTACCCTATGTTGAATTTATCTTTTATCTCCTCTCTCTTAAGTGCCTGTACATCAAATTTTGTGTTTCTTGGTGTATATTTGACTGTCTTTAATTTTATATGTATATGCTTATGATTAATCTATGGTCACTGTAGCAGTCTGCGCTTGGTATAGTTTTTGCGACTTTTAAAGCATTTCAAAATCTTCTATTGAATTGATGATGATTGATTGATTGATTGATTGATTGATTTAGGAATCGACACCACAGCATTCGGGGCATTCCCATAAATGCTCCGTCCCCATCCTCAGCAGCCAGCGAAGAGTTCCAACACTAATAGTACCAGTAGCAATCTGATTATACCAGAATTGATGAGAATGTAATCAATCTTATTTCTGATCTTATGGTCAGGACTCCTCCATGTCCATAATCTCCTTGGGGATGTTGATACCTGGTGTTTCCAATAATCATCTCATGCTATTTTGTCCACTGTATGGGTCTGCAACTTCAGTCTGTTCCCCGAGTCCATACTTGCTTACTATGCATCCATCCTGTTGATTTCCAACTTTAGCAATAAGTCACCCATTATCATATTCAATTCAGAATGCTTGCGTTTCTTGAAGGCATTCTCAAATTATTATAGAATTCATAGATGCTGTCATCACAGCTGTCTGTTGTTGGTGTTTAAACGTGTATGATATTGATATCGCAAGGTCTTCCACTCAATTTTACTAGTAATATCCTGTCTGACACAGGTCCAATATTCTTTGATCAATTTTGATCTCTCTATATCCAATATAATTAATACCCCTCACTGATTTTTCTCTCCACCAGAATAGATTATGCTATATTCCTTAGATGTTACGATACCCATTCCTTTCCATCTGGTCTCATATATACCTAATATTTTAATAATTAGTCTTCTCATTTTGCTCTTGATATTATCAAATTTTCCATCCCTTCTCAGTTTTTCATGCATAAAGCCATTGCCAGAATGTCAACACAACATTCTGCCACTAAGTTACAGTTCATCGTCGATGGGAGTGACAGTCACTAGAAAGCCAGCAGTTGCACACACATTACTGCATAAGGCAAAAACCAGCTAGTACAGCAACTGACAGACCACCATTTTTCTGAACATGCAGTTCACAGTACAAACAACAGACAGTATACCCATGTAAGTCTTTGTAAACAATAGAAGTGTATATACCTAATACCAACTCATGTCACATTTATCCATTTCAAATTTTACACAAATTAGACTCTGAATCAGATAGTATGACAGCTCTATTGACTTAAATTCCCATAGACACAAAAGCTACAAAATGAGATACCTGGTTGACAAAGTAAGATGTTTTCCTCCTCTGAACTGGTCAGGTTAGTCCTCAGGCCTTGCTTGTGCATGGCTAAGGCATAAAACCTGTAGGCAAACAGGCTACTTGAGCTCTGAGGCAGACCAGTCCTCTCCCTCAAGATGGAGGTGCAAGACTGACAATCTTCAGTGGTGACAAACGTGCAGCTGTGGAAACAGATAAGGATACACTAGATGTTAGACATATTTTGTTTTTGCACTCGCGCTTTGAACTTAAGCGTAGTCCATACATACAACTTCTATTAGTGCTGAACTGAATTTTGTGTGTGGATTAGCTTTACTTATTAACAGTGTCCTTCGCAATAGGCAAACCCACTATGACTTCAAAGGTACTTGTAATTAACATCCCCAATTCAAGGACGATAGGTCAACATTTTAGTCCAACTATCCAGTGTAGGGGTTGAACCCCTTAGCTCGGCATCAGCACATGCGTTCTTATCCATTCGGCCATGCTGACCTACTGTTAGACATAAAATAATGGTTCATTTGTGGCTGGCAATCTTCAGTGGTGACAAAAGTGCAGCTGTGGAAACAGAAAAGGACATGCGCATGCTAGATGTTAGACATAGAAAATAATGGTTCATTTGTGGCTTAGGATGGCTCTATGGCAAAGGAGTTACGGACGTAATTCGTAATCCTGCATACCACGTTTGAAATACAGCTGCGGGCAATTTGGCAGCAGACCGCCCTGCGTTGTTTTTATAAAATGTATGTGTTCCGGTCGTTCAGAAAGCAATGGCAACCTACTGAATGTAAACTTGCCAAGAAATCATAAACAGCAAAACAATGCTGGGGTTGACTGCAATGTCCTGTAAAGGATATGCAACTAACTTTTTTTTAAGAGGCTAAGAAAAGGGTGACGCCAAAATGCGAGATAACAATAGAAGGGAAAATGCTTAACCAAGTTGATAAATTTAAATACCTAGGATCAATTATAACGTCAGATGGAAGATGCACGGGACGCAGAGGTGTTTCCAAGGCACCAGGGCCGGGTTATATACTGGCCAAGACCTATTGACACGTCCTTGTCGAGCATCCTGGGCAACAGGTCCCTTTGGGGTCCAGGCTAAAGTCAGTAGGATCGCCGATTCTTCCGAAGTCGGAGAGTGTCTGCCTGTACGGCGAGGAACCACCAGTCTGCACACCAATAAGCCAGACATGGGACAACGGATACTCACGCAAACATCAGATCCTGTATGACATCACACTGATGTTGGACAACAGGATGCCTTCATCCGACATACAGGACTTCATGTTGGAGCTCAAGCCAACGAACACAAGCAAGCAAGCAAGCAGATGGAAGATGCACAAAAGAGATTAAAAGCAGATTAGGGCAGGAAAAAGCTGCATTTCAGAAAATGAAGAACTTCAGAATATGAAGAGTGTCACCGCCTCACGTTCACATATAATAGAGGGCTGCAACTCCAGCCCAAGGGAAACCATTGAGTCGCGCAGGACCCGAGTAATCTAGAACCTTCTCGAAAGAGATGGTCACCAAGTCCATGATTCCGTGGACACTGATGTGGCCCGCCTAATGCGGGGTCCACGAGGAACTCGGACAGAGTTACCGCCCGTGTCGAGTTAGGACACGCGGAGACGGTCAGAGGACAAACGGACTGGAGAGAGACAACAAGGCCTGCCTGAGAGGGACTCATAGATATTCATAGATATACTTAGGCTAGATAGTGTGCTAGATTGTTGTATGACAACTATATGTTTGATGTTTAACTATCTGTGATATGTAATATAAGAGAGCGCGGGTCTGTTTACCCACTGCGCCAACTGTACACTTTATACAATAAATGTTCTATATCCTAGCGAACAGTGTATTGTTGCCTGTATGAACCCGAACCATTATTTAGATAAGAGTAAGACCATGACAGGCTTTTTGGGGGCTAGTTTTCCGGTTTTGGCATAGAATGTTTTCTTAAAAACCTGTTAAATGCCATGTAAAATTAATTATTTAAGCATATCACATTGATTTTTGATAACATATTGATTTGTTTAAATCAAAGAAATTATTAACGTTACAAGTTTACATAAGACTAGTAGCTATCTAGCAATAAAATAGAAATACTCTGAGTCCCTCGGCAATGTCTCACCATTGCCTCCGTAGTGCCTCTTTATTTTGATTCTGTAAACAATTTTTTTTTCTGACATGTTACTATTTTGACATTTATTTTTTTTTGGTGTGACAGTGACTAATGTTTTCTCGCTCCACAAGCAAATTGTTCCGCAACAAGTGCCGCGTGCAACCGATGAAACCTTTCCAACAGTGACGAGAGTACAAGACAACATCGAGGAGCTTCAAAATTCAGAGCTAAGTTTCACCTCATACTCATTGTACTTCTAAGCTGTACTTCTCATGTTTCATCAATGTATTATTTTGTATCATATTGATTTCTTTGCATATTCATAAGCTTGTCACCAACATAACCTTGCATTTTGATTTACACATTAATAATTAGGGGAGTAAACCAAATTTTCGACCACACAACATATTTTTCTAAGGGATTTAACTCTATAAACTTAACAAACAAGTAAAACACAAAATGTCTAGTTTAGATCAATGCATTGAGCAAGGAATAAAGTTAGGTTATAAAGAAGAAAAACTGTCAGAATGGGCACAGAAAACACACGCAGAAAACATTGCCCGTGAAGAAAGAGCGATAGAACGAGAAGAAAGGAAACTGCAAATGGAGGCCGAAGAAAAGAAATTGCAAATGCAAGCAGATGAAAAGAAATTACAAATGGAGGCCGAGGAAAAGAAATTGCAAATGCAAGCAGAAGAAAGGAGACTGCAAATGGAGGCCGAAGAAAAGAAATTGCAAATGCAAGCAGATGAAAAGAAATTATAAATGGAGGCCGATGAAAAGAAATTGCAAACGCAAATGCAAGCAGAAGAAAAGAAAATGCAAATGCAGATTGAAGCAGAAGAGAAAAAGATACAATTGCAGGCTCAAGAAAAACAGATAGAGCTTGAGGCCGCCGCCAAACAGGCCCAACTAAATGCCGAGACACAGATTAAACTAAAACAGATGGAAATGGAGGCCAACGCAGAAATATCAATAAATAAGTTAAGAAGCAAAGAAGAAGAACAAAAATATAATAAATATAAAGGTCTCGTGAAGGCTTTCTGTTCTGGAGATTCCATCTCCGCCTACTTAGAAAATTTTGAGTGTCTCATGTCTCATCATAAAATCAGTAAATCAGATTGGGTATTCTCTCCCTTCGAATTGATGTATGGAGCGAACCCAAGAGGACCTCTCACCATTTATAAAGAGATCATCTCACAACCTGTAGATAGCCAACTTCCCATTTCCACCTATGATTTGGTCACTGATACCAGAGACAAAATCATACGTTCTTGTATATTGGCCAGAACATCACTACAGGAGAAAGGTTTTAAATACAGGCAGTACGCCAATAGAGGTGCAAAAACCATTGTCCTACATCCAGGTCAGGATATTTTACTCCTACTACCTGACAAAAGAGATTTACTGTCAACCTCCTGGCAGGGACCTTTTAAGATCATTCGAAGAATTTCAGAAGTAGATTACGAAATCTCTTTAAATGGAAAGTTAAAAATATTCCATGTAAATATGTTGAAACCATACTATGCTAGACAGGACAATGAGACAAATGAACAGACGCAACAAACTGTTGACGGAGACGAAACGACAATTTCCCAACGGAATGACACCTCGACAAACGAAGCATCGTTAACGACACACGCTTACGACGATGAAAACGACGAAAACTTATGGACATTACCGACAATCTGTGATATTGACAATGACGACAAATTTGACGACATATTGACGATCGATCTCGACGACGACGACAATGACATTGAAGACAATTTACAAACTGTAGCATCTGTGATAAATCAGACAGACATGGACAATACTGAAATTCCTGTACCAATTATGACTGACGACGGAAGTATAAAGGACATACATATCTCTGACACTTTGACACAACAACAGCGACAGGACATTTTAACGCTCCTAGACGACTATAAGACAATCTTTTCCAACAAACCTGGACGCACTGATAGAATAACACATTCAATTGTGCTAACAGATCTGAGACCGGTCAAATGTAGACCATATTCTATTCCTCTCCATTACAGATCTAATTTAGATAAAGAAATTTTAGATTTAGAGAAGAATGGCATTATTCAAAAATCTATGTCTCAATATTCTTCACCGATTGTCTTGGTGAAAAAGAAAGACCAGACAATCCGCTTGTGCATCGACTATAGAATATTAAATACCAGAACAACAACGGATGCAGAGCCTATGAACAGTTGTGAAGATCTTATTTTAGATATGGCTCAATCATCCTTATTTTCTAAGACAGATTTAGCGAAAGGATATTGGCAAGTTCCTCTACACCCTTCTTGTAGACATATAACAGCATTCGCAACACCTCTCGGGTTATACGAATGGCTATATCTTCCTTTTGGCCTGAAGAACGCACCGGCCACATTTGTGAGACTAACAAGATTGTTATTACACGGAATTAATGACGTAGTTGCTTATATTGATGATATATGCGTCCATTCTTCTGATATGACTTCTCACTTACTCACCCTTAAACAAGTCTTCCACCAAATCTCTCTTTTTGGACTTACTATCAAACCTTCCAAGGTTGAAATAGGCTATACACAAATAGACTTCCTTGGTCATAGAATTTCTGAAGGAAAATTGTTGACTGATGATAAAATTGTTTCCAAGATCCTTAATCTAGACGTGCCTACCACAAAGAAACAGATTAGAAGTTTACTAGGTCTGATTAACTATTATTCTAAATTCATTCCAGCTTCTATTGTTCAGAAAATGAAGAATATCTTATGCAGTAAGTCACTACCATTAAATGTAAGAAAGAGAGTGCTGAAATGCTGTATAGAATCTGTTTTGCTGTATGACAGTGAATCTTGGAATGTGAATGAACAAATTAGGAAGAATTGGAAGCAACAGAGATGTGGTTCCTGAGACGAATTTTGTGAATTCCTTGAACTGTCAGAGTAACTAACAATGCTTACTTGAAAGAAACTAATGAAACTGGAATATTTTACACAACAATAAGAAAGATACAAACAACTTTCTTTGGGCATTTGATGAGAAGAGAACATCGTCACAACTGGAAAGATCAAGGGAAAAAGAGGCAGAGGCAGATCAAGAGAAATGATGATGGACGGATTGAGATGCATGGAGGTACATCATCAATAAAGTTGATCCAGAACACCAAAGACCGAGATCTACAGAGAGACACGAACGCCTATGCCAGCTGGCAGAACACAGGATAATGATGTAATAGTGAATGTATGTTAGTTAGTTGCAGTTCCAACTTCACGGCAAAGGGTCACCCCATTATGTTCCTGTGCCAGTGAATATCACACTAAATGCTCCTCACTGCCCCATGTGAAAAGTGGAACAGACAGGAGTCTCGACAAACCAACAGCCCACACAGGTATATTAAGCATAATGCCGCTGCCAGAATGCCAACACTGAAGTCCATCAAGGAAAATACAGTTCATTGTTGATGGAAGCGGCAGTCACTAGACAACCAGCAGCTACACATTTATGCATAAGGCAACCCAGTTAGTTCAGTGACCAGCCAGCTGCCATATTTCTGAACATGCAGTTCACGCTACTAACAACTGCGTCCAGATGTAAAAGCACTCCACATGAAATTCACAGCTCACAGTGTCGCTCCACATACTCAACTCAGTAGCAGAGCGACGGAACCATGTATTACCAGTCCAACATGAGGAAAATGCGTAAGCAAACTGTAGACACAAGCATAAACACTCCAGAGACCTTAACAGCTCAACCGCCTATCCTCCATGTTGAGGACCGGAAGTGAATAGTGAATGTTCAGAATCAGGAACTCTCGAAAAACATTCCTAACATCAAGTAACATAAATATCTTCCTCTTCTTTATTCATCTTTCCAGGGAAGTGATATCAGGTCTTACTACCCAAGAGATATGGGATGTGTGATGTCAGATAGCAATGGTTCTTAGAAAAATCCAGCCCTATGCTGTGATCGAAGCCAGCATCTTCAAAGCCTAAGGCAGGCACCATAATCTTTCTATGTTCAATAGCTATCTATTTCCCTGATGTCTTTAAAAATGTATTCTTTTAATTTCTGAGTGACATCCGATATTGTCAGGTCTTAGTTTGATACAACTGAGCTACCATATGACAGTAGACGGTACTACCTGCTTTCTGTTAGCGCCGAATGTTGGGCGGCGCTGACTAAACCCCACACCCCACAATGAGCCAATGGCATCAGGCAGAGGAGTGCAAATGGGAGGGTACAAGCCTTATTCTGGTGTGAGGAAATACAACCTGAAGACTAAACATCATGGCAGGGCACACCAAGTCCTAAGCTTTGGTCAGCAACTGGTCTAGAATCAAAGCTCTGACAGCCGGACAATTAGAGTATTGCTTTGCTGATCTGACAGCTTCTTCAGCGTGTCTTGTTCCAGGTGTATTGGTGTTACCTTTCCTCTGGGGCAAACTAGCCAGGGATCATGCTGCATGGGCAACACATGGTCTCTTCAATTCAGCCCAGGCTTTGTGATATGGAGAGGTACAACTCTATCACTGGACACATCAGAGTGGGTGGGGTCCACAATATAAGACATGGAGGTCTATTCTTCAAAATACTGGAGGCAAGATCTAGGACATGAGAAAAACTGGACATCCAATAAACAACTAACAGAAGTCCATAAATTTATGACTCAAGACTCATGTAGAGCCGAAGATAGTTACTGGGTACAAGAGACCACAAAAGGGCATGATCAGAAAGCTTTGACACAAATCTTCAGACAAATACAATGATGATGATGATGATGATGATGATGATGATGATGATGATGATGATGGTGGTGATGATGATGATGATGATGACGACGATGATTATGATGATGATGATTGATGATGATGATGATGATGATGATGATGATGATGATGACGACGACGACGACGACGACGATGATGATGATGATGATGATGATGATGATGATGATGATGATGATGATGATGATGATGATGATGATGATGATGATGATGATGATGATGATGATGATGACCCACCTATATGTAGAGCCATCCTTACAGCCGATTCTCAGCCGCTTGGCGGCCTCGCTAACCAGCAAGTCGCCGACCATCATCAGCGGAATATTGATGGACTTCTTCTCGATGACGCAAAACCGAAAGTTGGTTACCATGGCACTGCCATCAACAGTTTTGGAAATCAGAAGAGGGTGTTCCCCAATCAAGGAAGTGAACTGTGGGTACTGAAATATAGCAAGAATATGACTGGAGAATGGATAAAACAAATCACATACAAAACAACGGGTGTTAAAGCTGAATGAGAGTTGGATCAATAAATCACATACAAAATGAGATTATGAAAGATAAATGAGAGTGGGATAAACAAATCACATACAAAACAAGACTTAAAACTGAATGAGGCTGAGATAAACAGATCACGTACAAATCAAGATAATGAAAGACAAATATGAGGGTGATAAACCAAATGACACACAGGAATACACATCTGGTCTTGACGCAGATTAAACCCATGACCACCAGTTGGTAGGTGTGTGTCTAGCAGCTACGCTACCACCATTCCCATACATACTTGTATATGCAAGGATTGCAAACAATTAGGTATATTTAGCTCCTGCGAAAAGATGAAACATACTAAACACAGACACAATGTACATACCTTACAATGGACTCCATAACAGTGAAACAGAGTGACAATTGTCCAAAAATTGGGGGAGTGGGGGGAGGGTTTGCCGGCAGAGTTTCTGGAAGAATCTCAAAACAGAGGGAAGACCAGGGGAACTTTTAATCAGATAGCGGTGGAAAGATTAGTAGTATGACTCTTCATTGGCTGTAGAACAAGGGGACAGGGTGTGTATGTGAATGTCCTGAGTGTCGGTCCTTAAATCAACTCAATGCAAATATGCTGTTAATGTTACAAGCACAGTCGCATGAGGGTTTCATGAATGCATTCGTTGTTTCGCTAAATAACGGAAAGGCTAACCAACTATTCCTCCGTGCATTCAACTACAAAATGTAATGGCCCTGTCGTATCACTGACCCATAACGGGTTCTTGTTATGGGACAAACAAAGCACAGCAAACATGTAAGTCCTACCTCGTCCCTGGGATCTGAGCGCAGGCAAGGGGGGACCTCCAGCAGTGCAGCAACCTCCATCATCCAGAGTGACTGACAGAAAATACAGCAACAGTAATTTAAATAAGAAAACACAGGCAAAGTCTACGGAGTAATGAATGAGAAAAGGGTGTTTATATATATATATATATATATATATATATATATATATATATATATATATATATATATATATATATATATATATATATATATCTTTGGTTAGCGGGGTAGGGGTATCCCTTATCAAAGGAGATGTAAGACGCCTCCTTTCCTCCGTTAGTCTAGGGACACTCTTGGGCAAAGTGGAGTAGCCGTCGAATCGCATTTCATGACTCAGTAAGCAAGAGGTAGACAACAATACAAGTAGAAAGATAACATCAAGAGATGGACAAACAGCAATCTCACAATGGACAAACAGCAATCTGACAATGGACAAACAGCAATCTGACAATGTACAGTCAGGGCGAGAGACAGACAGTGTTGGAGATCCATGGCAGCTAACCTTCATTGTGGAAACAGCACCTGATTGATTGATTGACTGACTGACTGACTGACCGACTGACTGATTGATTGACTGATTGATTGATTGGCTCCATGATTCACAGCCATACGGCAAAGCCGGTTCCATATAACATTTCACAACTGTCTTTCTTACATTCTTCTTCTTCTTCTTCTGCGTTCATCCGGAGTTTTTTTTCCGGATGTGATTGCGTTGTGCCTGTTTACAGCAGAGCTGCGTTCTTGCGCCGTTAGGCCGACACATCCGACTTCTGCAGGCATTTGTTGACCGGGTTAACCTTCCCGGTTT
Source organism: Cepaea nemoralis (assembly GCA_014155875.1). Lineage (NCBI taxonomy): Eukaryota > Metazoa > Mollusca > Gastropoda > Stylommatophora > Helicidae > Cepaea > Cepaea nemoralis. The sequence continues at coordinate 172,875 of JACEFZ010012665.1, read as the reverse complement.
CTTACATTCAATGATAGTGACGTACTGCATAAGATATTTTCTGAAATGCAGTTTTTGTTTGACCTATTCTACTCTTAATCCCTGTCACCCATCTTTCAATGTTATAGTTACCTCCAAGTATTTTTTTTTTGCACTCGCTCGCTTTGAATTAAAGCGTAGTCCATACACATTATTTATAGTAGTGATGGACTGAATTTTGCATGTGGGTTAGTCTCTATTACTCCAATGTCAAGAGACTTCTGGTCCCCAACATGGAGGATAGGCGGTTGAGCTGTTAAGGTCTGTGGAGTGTTTATACTTGTGACTATGGTTTGCTCACATTTTCCTCATGTTGGACTGGTAGTGTATGGTTACATCACCCAGCTACTGAGCTGAGTATGTGGAGCAACACTGTGAGCTGTGAATTTCAAGTGGAGTGCTTTTACATCTGTCCACGGTTGTTAGTAGCATGAACTGCATGTTCAGAAATATGGCAGCCAGCTGGTTGCTGAACTAACTGGGTTGCCTTATGCATAAATGTGTGGCTGCTGGTTTTCTGGTGACTGCCGCTTCCATCGACGATGAACTGTATTTTTCATGGTGGACTTCTGTGCTGGCATTCTGGCAGCAGCATTATGCATAGTATACCTGTGCGGGCTGTTGGTTTGTCGAGACTCCTGCCTGTTCCACTTTTTACTTGGGGCAGTTAGGAGCACTTTGTGTGATATTCACTGGCACAGGAATAGAGTATAATGGGACGACCCTTTGCCATGAAGTTGGAACCGTGACTTATTAACTAAATAACTAACTACAATGTCCAAGAGTTAAAGATCTTTCGCATTTCTATCCATCATTACTGATGTTCCCTGATTATAGTAGTCATAAAATGTCTGCCATGGAGCAAGCACGACAGGAGGCTTCTCAACATCAGAAGCACCCGCCTTCCAGGAATGTTTTGGCCTGTTATCTTCCTGCCACTCTCTGGGGGTAGGCCCACACAGGTCATGACTCCTGGTGTCTTTCTCCTGCCATGCGTCTTAACCATGTTTCAAGACGTTATGTTGTCTTTGTGATTTGCGTTGTCTTCATTGTCCCATAACTGCATACTGTGCTTACTCCCAAGCCACGCCTCCTTTGGGAAGAGCAGCGTGCACAGGGTGCTTTAGAATTCAGAATTCCAGGACGCTGCTCAATGCTAGGAAGCCGGCTCTTCCTCTGGCTACTCGGTTGTGGGTTGGGCTCCTAATTAAACTGAAATAACTCAACTGTACTCTGCAGTGTATCACAGCAGTTTCTACATAGCGCATATTGATTGTTTACCTCCCACTCGTCGTATTCCTGGCCTCTCTTTGGTCTCTCTCATCATTATTACTTAGCATTTATATAGAGAGAGAAGACATCCGGGGACAAACATATGAACGCTTGCTCCTTGCTTTATCTTTTCATAACTGAAACTGCCCTCTTTATATCGCATTTTAATTGTTAGTACTGTTGTTAGTTTAATTTTAATAAATAAAAAATAAACTAGTGAGAAACACGACTCCATTATTTATTAATTTGCATTTGCAATTATGGTTTTCCTCCCTAAGTACATAATAATAAGAATAATGCTTGCCTGAAAGTACCAATAGTATGTTAGCTTGATCTGACAGGTACAGCTCCTTAAAAATAATGAAATCTGGGGGTCAGAAAGTTGTGAAATAACAAGCAGACAATCTGCAACACGGACAGAAAATATCTGATCTTGTTGTCTTTCCGGTTGTATTCAACATGGCGGAGTATTATGTCAACACGGGTCTGTGACGTCACGGGCCGCTAAGGACAGCTTATCTCAGATTGAGAAATGTATGCATGGGGTACTGATGTGCACGCATAGAATTGGCGGGTAGAGGACAAGACAGACAGTGTAAGCATTGGAAGTTGTAGTGAGCACACTGGCATTCAAGCCTGCCCTTTGCAAATAACCACAGTGTCTCCGTGAAGGAATAACTGTACTTACTAACTGTTTAGTTTAGTCGACGGATCAACATCACGGCACACGGGTGTAACCCATAAGTGCTCCGTTCTCCTCCTAACTCAAACCTGAGTCTGGAGAAACTCAACTCAGTGCACGAACTCCGTAGCACCGGCGAGGATCCTGAAATACTTTGGGTAGATTTTTAACTCGAAATTTTGCCCGGGCAGCACCGTTAGGCAACTGTTAAGTCAGTTAGTGTTAGTTATGTAGTAGAGGTTCCAACTTCACGGCAAAGGGTCACACCCATAATACTCCGTTCCTGTGCCAGTGAATATCACACAAAATGCTCCTCGCAGCCCGATATAAATACCGATAACCCAACAGCACGAACAGACAAGCGCATGCATAAAGCAGCTGCCCAGTGGCGTGCAGAGGGGGTGCGGGGGGGGGGGTGCGACGGCCCCTGGCATCCAGCCGGGAGGGGGGGGCATCCAGTTAGGGAGAGTGGGCAGCACAGTGCAGTCGGAGGGGAGGAGGAATGAATGAGGTAAAGAACAATTTAGGGGCATCCAATCAAGGGGTTGACCCCGGGCATCAAAGAACCTCTGCACGCCACTGCCGCTGCCAGAATGCCAACATAACAGTCCGGCACGAAAATTACAGTTCATCGTCGATAGAAGCGGCAGCCACTAGAAATACAGCAGCTTCTCACAACTTACTGCATTATGCGAAACTTGCTAGTTCAGCAACCGATCGCTGCCATTTTCTAAGCATGCAGTTCACAAAACACACAAAATGCCCCCTCACTTGCTAACTACCTCTACTTTCAACTTGAGTCATACATTCGCCCTACAATTAGTGTCTGCTATTGTTGTAGACACCTCTCCTAATCAATCAATCAATCAGGTGTCGTCTCCATAATGAAGGTTGACTGCAGTGGATCTCCAACACCAATGGATCTCCAATACTGCCTGTCTCTCACCTTAATTGAAGACTGCTGTTCGTACATCTCTTTATGTTATCTTCCCACTTTTATCGCTGTCGACATCTTGCTCTCTTTCCTTCAACCTTACTCTCCAGTATGGTTTTTATATAAGTGTTAATTATGTCTTTTAACGTGGCCGAAATATTTCACTTGCCTCTTTTTTATTTCTTTCTTCAACTCTCATTTTCTTCCCAGTTTTTCTAGAACCTCTGTATTTGATTGTTTTTATCCATCAATAAATGACACCTTCTTTTCCCAATAAAGACACCGTTTTATGGGTGTCTTGTCTAGTGTCTAGTTGACGTGCGCTGAGATGCATGTTTTCATCGGCGAGGTCCTGTGGTTATTTGGAGGTGGTAGATGTAGACAATTCGTGTTCAGTTTCATTTCTTATGTTGTCTAGTGTGTCATCTAATCTTTACCTCTAATGTTCCAACCCCAAGCCATCTTATGTTCCAAACACAGGACATCTGGCATTTGTTTACTGTCATTTACTACCTATATAGTACCTTGCTGTGTAAGGCAGAGAGGTCATGAGCCTGAGGAATTAAGGCCGCCTGGCTAGTGCAGTCGCCGCGAACTGTGCAGGTTAGAGGTTTCTTTTTGCCCCCGACAGAAAAAATCCACACTTTATCGATGATTCGAACCCGAGTCTCCTGAAGGAGAATCCGACATTCTAGCCACTCGGCCAGCCGCTCCTCCAGGAAAACATCGTCCATAGAATAAAATACAATTTTATAATTTTATTCACAGCATTAGAATGCTGTCTACAAGAACAGAACTAGTCTTACAGTGGTAAGAGAAGTACCAGCTGTAGCAGAATATAACAATAGGAAATAAATATGCAAGTTTGTTGATGTGCGCAGATGTATGTATATGCGCTCACACACATTAGTCCACCCAGACTTTAGGATTCTCTTACTACACACATAAAGGAGCACAGAAAATGAGTTTCTTTATTATCACCATCATACATAGGTGCACACATCGTTGCTCTTTAATATTCGTCCACTACGGCCAACCTTTTACTGCAACGTCCTGTATTTTTCGTAATTCTGTTTCATAATTCTGTTCTGTAAATCTGCATTACTTTGTGTTATTTTACATTGATTACATTTCCACAACATTACCGCATCTCTATTTATTTTATACATTTTTTCCCCGCGTTTCCATCCTGTTTCAGGATATTGCGGTCAACTCAGCATCTTTCAGCTGTATGTTGATTCCTAGACTAGATTCTGATTACGCTCATCAGCACGCCACGACTTTCTGAGCGACCGGCTCCATACTCTCATAAGTCACTGGCGCGACTCGAACCGCTTCCAATTCTCGTGATCTCGCGTCAACCACGAGAGTATTCGGGGTTACGGAGAAAGCTGCTAATCCCTCGACCAGGGAGCCCGACAATTGTATACATACTGGAGAGAAATTCGGGCCAGACCCCGGCCGTAGTATGACGCAATATGACCTGAAGGGATTCTCCGTGGCGAAGTAGTCAAGCCATCTGACTCGGGCTCCGAAGGTTGCTGGTTCGATTCCAGGCCGTAACCTTCTGTTCACGAGTGTATTTTTTTTCGGAAACTCCTGGGGTCGTCGCTGGAGTTACGGGGTTCGTGCTTTGTGCGACGCTTTCAGCTTCCCGCGCTGCGGAAAGAGACTGGGTCATATGGTATAAAACCCGGTGCAATGAAGTCGACCCTGTCGACTTTTAAGCGATTTTTTAATGACCTAACATTGTACTCAGTCTGGCTATAACTGTCCAGCTATAGTACTGGACAACACATAAACAAATAAAACTATAAGCAGCGCTACATTTTTTATCACATTGTATTACAGAGATAAGCAGAAAGTCGTAATCGCCAATGCCTGCTGAAAATGGGGTACAAGAAGAAGAATATATAAGTACAGAGTATAGTATAAAAAAGGCGTGATAGTTTTTTTTTGTTTTTTTAATTAGTACAATAACTATGCCGACGCTGTGGCGACGGAGTTACACGTGATTCGCAATGATTCATTTACCTGCTTTAAATGGTCGGTAATATACTGGACACAGCATTACTGTCCAATTGTTTGTAGTACAATAACTCTGCCGACGCTAAGGCGACGGGATTACGGTCCAATGCGTTTATGTATGCATTATTTGATCTACACTGGTTTAATATACAATTCTGATTATGTGGTTGTTTCGGGATTTGAAACTTAAATATTGAGCACAACCCACTACTGGCAACGCCGATCGCATTCCGATATGAACCTAAGGCCCATCCACGTCAATATGGAAGCACTATACTCGAGTTTCGCCCTCATTTGAGCTCGTCAGTAGTGCATATCCCTGACCGGATCCGGAATCCGGATCCGGAATACAATTCTGAGACATATGGTGTTATTTTAATGCTTAGATTGTTTTTTATGTTGCAAAAAGAAATCAACAAGATGAAAGATGATGACGTTGACAGCGATGTCCTGTAAAGGATATGCAAACATTTTTTTATCCCTTGTAGGACGTTGCAGTCAACAGCAGCATTGTTCAGCTGCTGTTGATGTACTAAGCAAATTTTATGTTGAGTAGTTTGCCATTGATTTCTGGACGACCGGCTCCCATACCAACATGTTATAACACAACCCGACACTGTCCGCTGCCCAAATCGGTCGCGGCTGCGTTTCGAACGCCTGGTAAGCGGCTCACGAACCGCTTTCGCAAGCCTTTGGCCACGGAGACCGGCTAGATATGGTTAGATATGATGTCCATTTTCCACAGCTGTGGGTTCGTGTGGATGATAGACCTGATTGGGACGCAGAGGTGTTTTCAAGGCACCAGGGCTGGGTTCTATACTGGTCAAGACCTAATGACGCGTCCTCGCCGAGCGTCCTGGGCAACAGGTCCCTTTGGGTCCTGGCTAAAGTCAGTAGGATCGTTGATTTCTCCGAAGTCTGAGAATGTCTGCCTGCACGGCGAGGAACCACCAGTCTGCACACCAATAAGCCAGACATGGGACAACGGATACTCACGCAAACCTCAGTCCGGTATGACAGCACACTGATGTTTTACAACAGGATGCCTTCATCCGACATACAGGACTTCACGCTGGAGTTCATAGCCAGCGAACACAAACAAGCAAGCATAGACCTGGCTAGTAAAGACATTTATTATGGGTATCTAGTCGATCATGCGTCGAATTACACTTGTTCTTTCAGCCTGGCGCTGTCGTCATTTGCGGGTGACAGATTCGAATCCCGGTCGGTGACTTAACTTTAAATTGTTACGTTGTCTAGATTCTACTTCTTTCTTCAACTTCTTTGAGCGCCAAACAATACACGTATATATACACGTATATTTGTGAGCTGGTTTAGTGGCCTTAAAGGATATCTCAATTGCTATATCCGTAAATGTTAAGCCAGGAATAGACCAATAATAAGAAAGATAACTCTGTTAATTAACTATATGATTTATCTCCCCGGAAAATTTACAAAGGAAAATAACCCTTCATAAATAAAATTTTAATATTAAAACACATTAAGTTGCTGTAATGAATTAATAAATTAAAATAATTTGTTTGTATAAATGTATATAATAACAGTAACGGTAAATAGCTCAAATTTGCAAACATGTTAATACTTTATGCAATAGTTTTACTTAAAATTCACGCATTATTCAAAATATTAGTAACCACTGAAAAACAACACTAAGAATACGGCGCTACATAAAAAGCTGAAACACATAGAATCCTTGGAGCGTGTGTCAGGAGACACGTCTGACATTGATCGCTATGATCTTATACGGCTTGATCTGTCTAGATTGGTTGTTTCCACCACACCATTCCGATAGTTGAGCTCCCGCTGCACCCCCGGGGACGCACGGTCGAGCTCTGTTCAAAATTGCTGGTCGTAGAGTTTGCATGGCTCGGCGGCCAATGGGGTTACTTCTGTTAGGGCTTCTCTCTATTTCGCGTAACGGGGAAGTTCGTTTTCAGAAACCATTTGAATTTATGTCGCTCCATTGGAGGCATTACACGTGGTAGTCTGCCTTTCTTTTTCGTTTTTCCAAATTTTTTTTTGTTTCCCCCGACAACTTTAATTAATGCCCCGTTAAAAATATCATCATCAATTGCCATGCCGGCTGGCGCATATGTTCGTGACCCCTCCACAGATCTTGGTCTTTGATTTTCTGGATCAACTCCGCTGTTGATATTCCTCCACGCCACCGTCGCAATCCATCCAGCATAATTTTTCTTGGTCTGCCTCTCTACCCCTCGATCTTTCCAGTTGTCACGATGTTCTCCAATGCCCCTCTTCTCATCACATGACCCCCCCCCCCCCCCCAAAAAAAAAAGCTGTTTGCCTCATTCGTATTGTTGTATATAATATTCCAGTTTCATTAGCCTCTTTCGGGCAGTCGTTGTTAGTTAATGTAAACAATATAAAATAACACACGAAAAATACTGTATGTGTCGTAAAGTTGCGTTTCGCTGTGTTATTTTATATTGTTTACATTTCCACAGCTTTACGTCAGTTCCACTAATTGTATTCATCTGTTAAAGTATAGTGTAGTTACGTAAAATAAAAACAGATGTTAAAGTGTAGTGTGGTTGCGGAAAAAAGCTGATTAAAACGTTTTCTCCCAAGTTGCACTAACTAAAATAAATGTTTGCATATCCTTTACAGGACATCGCTGTCAACATCGTCATCAGCATCTTTCAGCTGATTGTTGATTTCCTGGCAAGTGCTCAGTAGTTGCACTAACTAGAACGTCTCAATTTGCGCTAACTAGAAAGTTTACCTCCAGGTGGCGCTGACTAGAATGTTTTCCTAAGTACCGGAGAAACACCCTATACTTATTCCCCCATGCACGCAGGCCTACAACATGTGACGTCATAATACCCTCACACACACCCATTGCGGGTTCCTGTTTTTATTTCTTTAAAGTTTTCCTCAGTTATTCACATTTTGTTTACATTATTGTGTTTTTGTTCGTTTATTTTTTTTTAAATTTGTGGACATGTACAATGTCTTTGGTGTCATCATTTTCTTCTCGGGTGTCCTCTTGCTCTCATAGCAGACCTTCTTTGATGCAACGCCAGTGCTGGTAGTTGGTGGTGTTACATTCTGACGAGATGGCCTAATTATTTCCTCTGTCTTTCAATATATGTGGCTCACTGTGTTGATTCCACTGTCTGTCTGATAACATCATTTCTTATTCCGTCTCGGATAGTTCAGAACTAACCGAAAGACAGGCATGACTGAACAACAACAATAACGAAAATCCGATATCTAAAACAATAAAAGACACTACATTTTCCATTATCACACAAGACATTCATTCATTCATACAGTAGCCCGTCCTTTGCAGAACCTCGCTCCCATAACAACCTTCCGGAAAATTTCTTGATCACAAGCAAGATGTCCCACGTCCGATACACTCATCTGGAGATCATCTGCCACATCCTGCACCCACCTTCTCTTTGGCCTTCCTCTTCCTAGACATATACTCCTCAATTATCTTTCTCTCCAAACTTTCATGACGTTTCAAGTGACCAAAATATATCAATGTTCTTTGTTTTATCATCTTTAATAATAGCCAACCCCTTTCAATATTCAGCTCTTGAAGTATGGATGCTGTCATTAACTGTCATTTACTGCCAATATAGTACCTTGCGGTGTATGGCAGAGGGGTCTTTGAGCCTGAGGAATTAAGGCCGTCTGGCTAGTGCAGTCGCCGCGAACTGTGCAGGTTACTATTTTCTATATGCCCCCGACAGAAAAAAAATCCCACACCTTACCGAGGGATCAAACCAGGGTCTGCCGAATGAGAGTCCCGTGTTCTAGCCACTCGGCCAGCCACTCCTCAAGTATGGATGCATTTGTTCTTTTCTTTACCCCACATATTCTTAGAACACAAGACATTACAGATATAAATACGACATACACAAAATCAAATTATCGTACTTAAATGTGTGTATTCACAGAGAAACAAATGACGAACGATACTTCTATCTTCTTTTTTACATTTCTGGGGCTAATTATTTTATTCAATAAGGTACTGACTGTTTGTGTGCGTGCGTGCGTGCGTGCGTGCGTGTGTGTGCGTGTATGTGTGTCATGATTCCACAATGTTTCAAAACAAAAAAAATTAATGACTACGACTGTTTAGTTTGTGTGTCTTGGAGATATCTATAAACTTTACGTCTGTTAGATTCAGATTTACGGTATTTGCTCTGCCATTTTATTGTTTTTCCGCATTGCTTGTTGCTTCTAATATTAATATTTATTTCTCTCGTTGGTTTTTCTTTATGTGTATATTACATTTAAAATTAATTAACATTGCATTTTCTTTCGAAAATCCATTATTAAGCTGTTTGTAATGGCGGAAAAAAATAAAGTGATGTGTTTTTCGTAAACAGTATACACGACAACAAGTAAAAATAAATAAATTATATGAAGAGAATAATAAACGAACATAAACTTAACGCAGTCGAGGCAACACATTGGCTCCAGATGGAAAACTGCACCTTCTCCCTACGCTTATGGACTCCCCAAATCATCGGTCGCTATGGTGATTAGTTAGTTAGTCGACAGATCATTCTCATTGCACATACGAACCATTCAGTCCATAATTGCTCGGATCCCCTCTTCAGCAAATCCCGCAGCGTGTAGCGGCTAACGACACCAGTTCTGTGTTGGTTTATCAATCTTCTTTGGCTTCCTGCATAGTGTTCTTGTTTGGCCATACCTCTTTTAATTTGCTGCTCTCGCAGTCTGGCCATTGTTGTAGATTCACAGTCATCACTTGGTTCTCGCAAAAGTATTGGCGCTATGGTGATAGAAACATGCAGAAATATAAATAGTATTCGTTCGTGGAGGTGAAAATATTACATGCGTTTTCAGTTCTTTCTTGTTTCTGAGCAAATGGATCACCATGGTCTGGCAAGAATGCGACAGCGTGGGGATCTGGTCGATGCTCGACGCTTAGAATAAAGGTGAGACGCACATATAATCTGATTGCTACTGGTACTATTGGGGTTGGAACTCTTCGCTGGCTTCTGAGGATGGGGACGGAGCGCTTATGGGAATGCCCCGAATGCTGTGATGTCGGTTCTTAAATCAATCAATCTGACATATCAGTGGTAACTATAAGTAGTATAAGTAACTGCGATTATTGATGTCAAATTTATTTATGTATCCTGATCTACCCTCTTGAATTATAATTGTGATATATAGTGTAAGTAATATATATAGATGTGCATTCTTTGTGTTATACGTATAATTGTTCAGTTATCGTTTTTAAATATGTTATATTAATTTATAATGTATATATAATGGAATTCTGTCTGCAATATGACTGGATGTTTATACCGAATATCATAACTTATATATATAGTTAAGTTATCATCATTATCAATATCATCTTCCACTTTTGCCGTCAAGCGTCGTATCATCTGATGGGAGATGCCTTGAAAAGATTAGAACAATAATCTCCATGGCGAAGGTAGCCTTTAGTAAGATGAGAAAACATACTGACCGATAAAAAGATGTCAATTGCTACGAGAAAAAGAGTGTTGAGGTGCCTGTACCTTTGAATGGATGTGAAGCATAGACAATAAGCAGTCAAGCTGTGGTTTCTGAGGAGAATTCAAAGAATACCATGGACAGACAGAAAAACCAACGACCAAGTCCTACAAGAAACAAATGAAAATCGTAAACTGATTAGATAAATTAGATGTAAGTCCGTCATTTTTGGATATGTTATGAGAATAAATAAATTAGAGAACTTAGTGACACCTGCAAGATCGAGGGGAAGAGAACATGGGGAAGACCGAGAAGTATATACCTGGATGGCTTGACCATGTGGTATGGTCGAGACAAGAACACTGAGATCCACGACTCTGGTGATCGAGTGAAATGGTAAAACATGACCGCCCACGCTTACCGGCATGGCACATTATGGATGGATTCTCTTTTTGATTTCAATTTCGGTTCTGCCATCATCTGTTATTACAAGTCCAAGATAGAATAAACTTGTTACTTGTTCAAGTATCTCTCCGTGTGCTGTGATGTTCATTGATGGCCTTTCCTTTCCATTACTAATAAGGGGATGCTTGCTTGCTTGTGTTCGTTGGCTTGAGCTCCAACGTGAAGTCCTGTATGTCGGATGAAGGCATCCTGTTGTCCAACATCAGTGTGATGTCATACAGGACCTGAGGTTTGCGTGAGTATCCGTTGTCCCATGTCTGGCTTATTGGTGTGCAGACTGGTGGTTCCTCGCCGTACAGGACAGACACTCTCCGACTTCGGAGGAACTAATAAGGGGATGAAAACAGAGCTGCTTAATAAAAAATTAAAAAAACAGAGGCAGGTGCAATATTTCGGCCACATACACAACAGAACCAAAAAAAAAAACTGGAGGGTAAGAATGAAGGCAAGCGAGCAGGAAGTAGACAACGATACAAGTGGGAAGATAACATCAAGAGATGGACGATAAGCAGTCTGATGAGACTGACAGTGTTGGAGATCCATTGCAATCAACCATCATTGTGGAGATCGCACCTAATTGGTTGATTGACAGGAAATATGCATGCTCCCAAAAATGTTACTTTCACTTGTTTAATTATGTTGAACCAGTTTTCTTCATGTTCACATCTGATAGAACTTTCAGTATTTTTCTTCTTTTTAGCTCATGATATTCTCATAACTTTTAAAATAACGTTTAAATTCGAAGGCCGCTCATTTTTTTTTTTTTTTAAACGTGATTGCGAAATAATTCATTAATCACATCCACATGTTACCACAGGAAAGATCATAATCGTTTTTTTTTTGTGTGGGTGTATTCCCATATTAGGGTCATCGTGTTATTTATTTTGTTTCGTGGTATCTCCCTCAATTTCAATGCTCAGTCAATGGACATTTGCATTACAATAATTGTTCATTTAATTGTGAACCAGTTTAGTTTAGTTTTTAGTAATTGTGAACCATGTTTGGTCCAAACTTACTTTTCGCTTGGCACTGAATCAGGTAGTTTAGTTTTGTTTAGTCGATGGATCAACATCACTGCACACGGGTGCAACCCATAAGTGCTCCGTTCTCCTAACTCAAATCTGAGTCTGGAGAAACTCAGCTCAGTGCACGAACTCCGTAGCACCGGCGAGGATCCTGAAATACTTTGGGTAGATTTTTAACTCCAAATTGTACACGGGCAGCACCGTTATGCTACTCTTTTTCGATTTCCAACTGCCAAGGGATTTTTTACGTGCGCAGCAATACACACGGGCATCCGATCTCACTACCCAGAGAACAGAGGAAATTTTATTACTAGAAGTCCACGAGTAAAGAACCCGGCATCACCGGGGCTTGAACCCGGGACCTCCAGCACTCTGGAGGACACCATACTCGAGACCTCGCAGCCCCCCCCCCCCCCCCAACCCCTGAAACCAACTACAAAGCCACAGGTTTAGAGCCCAGAAGCAATTATCTGATCCAAGAGGCAGCCGTGGCTGAGAGATAAGTATCTGCAACAGAATCATATAAGATAGGAGTTTCTTCTTCTCTGTGCGCCTTCTGATGTCAACCGGAATATATTTAAAGAAAACAGCAGTCAACTTCAGCTTGTTGACATCTCCACAATTTGTCCTCAACGAAGCGGATGTAGGCCAAAATAGTTTTCTCTGTTCTGTATATGTTGGACACACCTGCAACAAAAGTTTAGCTGTCATTTTAATAGTTCCAAAGTTACGTTCATCAGTATCACCTCATCATCGTCAAATACCTTGCCAGCTGGTGTAGACCTCGTTCATGTCTTTGGTGTTCTGGATCAATCACCCAATTATCAACATTGCCAGTTGATCTTATCACATAAGGGCGGAAAATCGGTGGTCCTGTGCAAGTTGTATATGTTAAAAATCCAAGAGTAGTTGAGAATCGCAAACAGTAGGCAGTAAAGCCACTGTCTTGGCAAGATTGTTAGGGGGAAAATACCTATACCTTGGATGGGATCCAGTTGGTTAGTCAGTCAGTCAGTCAGTCGACAGATCATCCTCATTGTACACAGAACCATTCAGTCCATAAGTGTTCAGAAACCCTCCTCAGTAAATCCTGTGGAAACAAGTTCTGTGTTGGTTTATTAATCTTCTGTGGCTTCCCGCATTGTGCTCTTGTCTGGCCACACCTCTCTTAACTTGCTGCAGGAAGTAAACCGTACACAAATGCATGTTAATGCCGGACGCACGGTCTTTGAGGTGCATGACACACTATCTTAAATTGAGAAACACAGAAGACAATGACCAAATAAACTGTCATTAGGTCATATTGTGCCAACGGCTTCGGACAGAGGAGTGCAATTGGGAGTTTACAAGCCTTATCCTAGTGTGAGGAAATGCAACCTACAGACTAAATGTCATGGCGGGAAAGACAAGGCCCTAAGCCTTGCTCGGCAACTTGTCTAGGATTGAAGCTCTGACAGGCAGACAGTTGGAGCATTGCTTTGCTGATCCAACAGCTTCTGCAGCTTGTCTTGTGCCAGATGTAGTGGTGTTACCTTTCCTCTGGAGTAAACTAGGCAGACTGAGAGAGGGATCATGCTGCATGGCAACAAATTTTCTCTACAATTCAGCTCAGGCTTTGCGCTATGGAGAGGCTATTAAACTTCTTTTGATTTGGAAGCACAATGTAACAAACTATCGTCTGTCAAGACTGAAAGGTACCAGTACACTACAGTTTCACATAAAAAAAACAAACAACTTCTCTAAAACACAATCTTTACAATTACCGTGATTTTCTTGTACAGCATTGTATTGATTCATTTCAAATATATTTACATCATGTTGGACAAACACTTTTTCTGGAACGTCACGACGTCAGTAGAAACCATCATGACACCAAGCAAATTAATTGTGACACTTTTGTTTTCCAATTTTCAAAACATACAAACAATCATGACAATCATATGGCATAGGATTACAAGTAAAAATATGACGGCAAAATTGAAAATGGACACGAAGAACAAGAAAATGTATTACTGCTCACATAGCAGAGCCACCAACTGCTAGTATTATGTAGTTTGTAGTTCTCACACAGATTTCATATTCGAATGAACAAATTGAAAAAAAGACAGTATTTTACAAATATATTTACCAAATAAAAAAGCACATCCCTAATTTTTGTTACATAAAATTACATGTTCATTAATTTTATCCCAGTCTGAATTAATTAAGAATATTGTTTTAGTAGAGTCACTACATTTCTTGGCTTCTATAAGCCATGACTTCTATGGACAAAAATCCCTTTCAAGCTTGTAATTCACACACAGATGTAATATTCGAATGAACAACTTGAATAAAAAAGACAGTATTTTACAAATATATTTACCAAACAAAAAAGCACACCCCTAATCTTTGTTACATAAAATTACATGTTCATTAATTTTATCCCAGTCTGAAGTAATTAAGAATATTGTTTTAGTAGAGTCTCTACATTACACGGCTTCTATACACCATGACCTCCTATGGACAAACACCCCTATCAATCTTGTAATTCACATACAGATGTAATATTTGAATGAACAAATTGAAAAAAAAAAAAAAGACGGTATTTTACAAATATATTTACCTAACAAAAAAGTACACCCCTAATTTTTGTTGCATAAAATTACAACTCATCTTATCATGTTCCTCTTGTACCTTGCGGTGTCGAGGTGAAGTATAAACAGCGGGAGAGCGCCCATTTATGGGCTTCATGCATCGATATTCCCTCTGACTGTTATTTCCTGCGGCCATCGTTTATGTGGTCGGCCTCTTCCTCTGCTTCCCTCTGGTCTGTACATCATTGCTTATTGTGGTATACTGTTAGATGGTAACCTACTTGCATGGCCAAACCATTTTACTTGCTGCCTTCTAATAAAATCTAGTGCATCCATAACCCCCACTTTAGTCCTGATTTCTTAATTTCTGATCTTATCTCTTCTTGATACATTGAGTATTCTTCTCAGGAATCTCATTTCTGTTGTGATTTTTCTTTTCTCTTTTACAACTGATCAGTATTATTTCGTTTAATATATAATGTTATCTATGTGAAGTTATTAAGAATATTGTATTAGTAGAATCACTACATTCCACGGCTTCTATAAACCATGACCTCCTATGGACAACAATCTCTTTCAAATTAATTTCCAGCAGGTCAGCATGGCCGAATGGGTAAGAATGCATGTTCTTAAACATCTGTTGTGCTGATGGATGCCGAGGTAAGAGGTTCAACCCCTACACTGGACAGCTGGACTAAAATGACGACCTGTCGTACTTTACTAGGGGACGTAAATTACCAGTACCTCTGAAGTTGGAGTGGGTTCGCCTGATGGCGAGGGACACTGTAAATAGGGAAAGCTAATCCACATGCAAAATTCAGTCCATCACTACTATAAATAGTGTGTATGGACTACGCTTGAGTTCAAAGTGAGCGAGCGAGTGCCAGAAAATATAATAATTTCCAAAATGTGGATTCGAACACAGGATTATTAATCTAAGGATGGGATGGACCCTAATTATAACTTCTCTTCTGAAGTTGAACGGGGTAGGGTCATGGAAGAACAACACTCATGGCTTCCACATGGTTTGGAGTGAGTTGGTTGAGGGGGTATGCCCCAGTAACAGATAAAGGGCGAGAGAAGAGACAGAATAAAGACATGGTGAATTACAGACAGGGTAGGAGATCTCAGGGTTGGCCTCTACTACGATACAAAGATGTGTGTAAGCGGGACATGATTGATACAGGCATTGATAATGCACAATGGGAGCACGTCGCCGCTGAACGTGTTGCATGGAGGGCAACTATCAGAAATGGAATAAAGACAAAGGAGAAAATGATTGCAGATAAAGCACACACAGAGCGTGAGAGACGTAAGATGGTGCAAAATGGTGGAAATGACCATGTTTTCACATGCACCTACTGTGGGCAAACATTTGCAGCAAGAATTGGCCTTACCAGCCACACTCGCCACCGCCATGGATCGTAGTTATTGCCATATGACAGTTATTAAGCCTTTTTGAAGCACAATGTACCAAACTATCGTCTGTCAAGACGGAAAGGTGCCAATGCAATGAAGTCATGTAATTATTTTGTCAGGTTTGGTGCAATTTATTACATGCTACAGTTTGAAGTAATCATTACTTGCTAGGCATCATGGTACATCACATGGTTGGAAGTAATGTAATAATTACATTTTGTAATGTTTGGTGTCATTATTTTACTTTACAATTTTGAAAAATAACTACATGTTATCTTTATGAATTTATATTACATTACATGGTCTGAAGTAATGTAACCAATACATTTGGCAAAGTCTGGTGTAATTATTATACTTTATAATTTGAAGTAACACTAGATTCTAGGCTTCATGGATTAATGTTACATAACATGACTGGAAGTAATATAATCAATTCATTTGGTAAAGTCTGGTGTAAATATATATACTTTACAATTTGAAGTAACCACTAGATTCTAGGCTTTGTAGATTTTTGTTACATTAGACGGAAGTAATGTAATTATTACATATGGTAAAGTTTGGAGAAACTATTACATCGTCAAATTTGAATTAATTATTAATACCCGGATTGGTGTATTTACGACACATTGCATGGTTTAAACTGGTTAATCTGCCAGGTTGGATGCCATTATTATAATTTGCCTGTTTTCATTTAACTTTTCAACATTTACACTGTTTAAGTTATAGCTTGCATCTTGGACAATTTCATGTGTTTATTTGAATTTTAGACAACACATGTAATGTGTGTGTGTTTTTATTAAATATTACACAATGTGTTCATTACATTTTCTTACGTTCAGTTTAATTACAAACTTTTTTCTGGTTTGACGTAATCAATACACTTAGCTCAGCTGTGGTGTAATTATTACATTACACATGACTCGGTGTAATCATGATATTTGGCTAACCTTTGGTGAAATTATTACATTATACATGACTTGGTGTAATCATTACACTGTACATGGTTTCATCAAAATGGTCTCCTATTTTTTGATTGGCTAAATATGTTTATTACTTGGTTCAGGTGTTACTGACACTCTACATCATATGATTTAGTTTCATTTTATTTGATAACCGTGCAAGTTAACCAATTTTGATATATTTTATTTGATAACCGTGCAAGTTAACCAACTTTGATATATTGTTCAGGCCAATGGAAACAGCACACACAATAAGCACGAGGCATTCAGAATATTCTCAATAAACAATTGTTGATTTTGGTTCCCAACATAAACACAC
This sequence comes from Cepaea nemoralis, assembly GCA_014155875.1. Taxonomy (NCBI): domain Eukaryota; kingdom Metazoa; phylum Mollusca; class Gastropoda; order Stylommatophora; family Helicidae; genus Cepaea; species Cepaea nemoralis. Next base: position 155,691 of record JACEFZ010012665.1, on the reverse strand, counting down.
AACAGGCAACAACAATGACAAATGGCGCAAATCCCTTGCAGGACATTGCAATCAACCACATGTTAATTTTCAAAGCAAATTTTCATTTAGTAGCTTGCCACTGCTTCTGAACAAGAAGTAATCGTTTAAGTCCAGCTTAATGCTGCTATAGGGAATGAACCCCCTACTTCTCCACCATCACACGGGAAGTTTAAGTGCAAGTGCTCTTATCTTATTGGCCATGTCAAATCCTAACAGACAACAGACAAAAGTCACAATGTGACTTCATCAGTGCTAAATTTGTTACAGTTGCAACACGAAGGTTGTGTCATCTCTACATTAACGAAGCCCATATGGAAAGAAAGTTACACTGTAACTCACTAAGCCTGTCACAAGGGACCAGAAAGGTTATCTCATCCTGTTTCAAGAAAACCTGGCACAGGAACGGAGCATAATGGGCTGACCCTTTGCCGTGCAGTTGGAACCGCGACTGACTGACCGACTGTTTAAAAAACACCTGGCACAGGAATGGAGCACATTGGAGCGACCCTTTGCCATAAAGTTGGAACCATGATTGACAGGCTGTCTTTAAAAAACCTGGCACAGGAATGGAGCATAGTAGGGCGACACTTTGCCGTGAAGTTGGAACCGCAACTAACTAACTGACTGTTTATTTTTAAAAAACTTTAACCACAAAATTCAACCATTCATGAATACATTTTCAGAAATGTAAAAAATGACTTGGTATGAGACGGTTAAGGGCCTGTTTCATTGGGAGATAAAAAGACAAGAAGCAGACATAAATGGTATTTCTCCTAGCTGATGCTTGATGCAAGCCAGGTTTTACAAATGCACACACCTCTGATTGATATAAATCCTTTGGCATACAACAGTTGAGAAGAGTTGACTCCATGTCAGAGAGATTGGCATTCTGATTGGTCAGGCACCTGGCTCTTCTGCTTAAAGTATACGAATGTAGACAAGCCAATGGCCAGGAATGTGAAAAGTTCTGTCAGGCCATGAGACTGAAGGTCAAAGAGACTGGAGGTCAAGAGACAGGAGGTCAAAGAAAGAGAACAAACCCAATTCTAACAATATTGAAACAATATTGAATGTGTTGGTCAAAACAACAACAAACAAATACTTTATTCTAAGCTAACAACCAAAAACAAAAATTGTCTTGCAGTTGGATGTGTTAGGCAAAACAAAAAGAATAAAACAAAACATTACTCTGAGCTGAATGTGTCAACATAAACAAACGTTATCTTAACCCTAGAACTACCATAGGGGACCAAATGGACTCACATGTCAACTTTCACTTTCTATACTTTTCTTAAATTTGCATTAATATGTGCATTAAAAACTGTTTAAACTATATTAAGTGGTGGGGTCTGTATGGATCCCATTGGTAACCAGTGTTACTAAAAATATCCTGGTAGTTCTAAGGTTAAATAGTTCGTTAGTTAGTTAGTTAATTAGTTTCAGGGTTAAGATGAACATGTGGGCACACACAAAAATACAATAACATTGTTCTGCAGTTGGATGTGCTGGCCAAAAATATTGTCCTGAAGTTGAATATAACAACAAGCAGCAAACAAAACTGCATTTTCGATGTAAACATGCACAGCGTAACCAATTTCCTCTTACAAAATGAACAAACATGAATGTGACTTGTAAACTAGACAAGACACTGAAGGTGGAAACTCTAGTTTGACACAAAAAACACCCCCCTTACAGACAAACAAAGGTAATAGATTTTACAAGCAAAACAATATTTCCTGAGTAGAAATGTAATTATTCTTTCTATCTACCTATTCAAGAATACTGAGGTGATCCACATATGTGGTGATTGTGTGAGATGGCAAAACATGACCGCCTAGGCTTATCAGCATGGCACATGATGATGATGATCAACATATACTCACATGGACCATGCCATATGGCCCACATATGCCTTTAAGTGTACATGATGAGTTTAAGCTTCAGAACGTAGTCATTACTCTTTGCTCTCTAAACCTACCGGCTCTGCAGCGAAGGGATTACAGACACAACTGGTAATCCTGCACGCCACGTTCGACACACAAATGCAGGAGATTTGGCAACAGACCACCTGTTTTTCATAAAAATGGTATGAGTGCTGGTCGTTCTGAAAGCAAGGGCAAACTACTGAACGTAAGCTTGCTTGGTAAATTACAAACAGCTAAAAAATGCCAGGGATGCTATGATGCCCTGTAATATTAAGAAAAGTCATAAGTTTGTTGAGGTTCTTTTTAAATGAGCTAACTTAACGTACAATGTTTTAAGCACACCTGGTGTTGAAAATGTCAGCCTTAGTCGAAGACTGCACTAGCGAAGAACAGTGTGCAGTTGTGAGTTTGTTTAATTATTTGGCCCAGAGGACTTACTGGCAAGGAAACGCTGCCTGTCTTTGACAGCAAGCATTTTTCATGAGGAGTACACAACCTATTTTCTATGACGAAGAGATTGAACATAAGGTGCGAACGTGGCTAAGGCAACTGCTCAATGACTTCTATGGTGCAGGTATTGGGAAACTGATAAAACAATGGCATAAATGCATCAATTTATGACGCCGAGAAATAAGGAGAGATGTAAGTACACTAATAAATGGTTTTCAAGTTCACATCTGATATTGTTATTTTTGTACAAACTAGTTTGTGGCTTGCTTACTGACTTACCCTCGTAAATACAGACCTAGAATGATTGCATACCATGTACACTCACTCATACCCTAACTCACCACTAAATCAATCAATCATTCAGGTGCCGTCTCCACAATGAAGGTTGGCTGCAATGGATCTCCAACACCATCTGTCTCTCGCCCTAACTCACCACTGCCATCCCATTATCTGTTACAAAGCTCAGAAACAAACAAGAAACAACTAAGAATCAACCAAGAAACAAACAAGAATCAACCAAGAAACAAACAAGAATCAACCAGGAAACAGACAAGAAACAAACAAGAAACAACCAGGAAACAACAAGGAAACAAACAAAAAAACACAAGGAAACAAGAAACAACAGAAAAACAACCAGGAAACAAACAAGAGACAACCAGGAAACAAACAAGAAACAACCAAAAAACAATAAGAAAATAAGAAACAACCAGGAAACAAATAAGAAACATTCAGGAAACAAACAAGAAACAACCAGGAAACAAACAAGAAACAATCAGGAAACAAATACGAAACAACCAAGAAGCAACCAGGAAACATACAAGAAACACACACATTCCATTCAGGGAACAAAATGGACAATAAAAATATAAAAGAATGAAAACACTGCACAAAATTAAAAACTATCCACACATAGAGAGCAAGAAACAAAACAATATGACATTTTCTCATCTCCAGCTCCACATTTGTACTGGTTAAAAAAAACACGTCTTTCCATCCCATGGTAAATGGGAGTCTGACCACGCACATGCCATTGTCGATATAACGTCCTAACAGTTACACCAACATCTATTACCATTATGTTGCTACCATATTTAAAACACAAACAGTTACACCAACGTCTATTACCATTATGTTGCTACCATATTTAAAACACAAACAGTTACACCAACGTCTATTACCATTATGTTGCTACCATATTTAAAACACAAACAGTTACACCAACGTCTATTACCATTATGTTGCTAATATATTTAAAACACAAACAGTTACACCAACGTCTATTACCATTATGTTGCTACCATATTTAAAACACAAACAGTTACACCAACGTCTATTACCATTATGTTGCTACCATATTTAAAACACAAACAGTTACACCAACGTCTATTACCATTATGTTGCTAATATATTTAAAACACAAACAGTTACACCAACGTCTATTACCATTATGTTGCTACCATATTTAAAACACAAACAGTTACACCAACGTCTATTACCATTATGTTGCTACCATATTTAAAACACAAACAGTTACACCAACGTCTATTACCATTATGTTGCTAATATATTTAAAACACAAACAGTTACACCAACGTCTATTACCATTATGTTGCTACCATATTTAAAACACAAACAGTTACACCAACGTCTATTACCATTATGTTGCTAATATATTTTAAAACACAAACAGTTACACCAACGTCTATTACCATTATGTTGCTACCATATTTAAAACACAAACAGTTACACCAACGTCTATTACCATTATGTTGCTAATATATTTAAAACACAAACAGTTACACCAACGTCTATTACCATTATGTTGCTACCATATTTAAAACACAAACAGTTACACCAACGTCTATTACCATTATGTTGCTAATATATTTAAAACACAAACAGTTACACCAACGTCTATTACCATTATGTTGCTACCATATTTAAAACACAAACAGTTACACCAACGTCTATTACCATTATGTTGCTAATATATTTAAAACACAAACAGTTACACCAACGTCTATTACCATTATGTTGCTACCATATTTAAAACACAAACAGTTACACCAACGTCTATTACCATTATGTTGCTAATATATTTAAAACACAAACAGTTACACCAACGTCTATTACCATTATGTTGCTAATATATTTAAAACACAAACAGTTACACCAACGTCTATTACCATTATGTTGCTAATATATTTAAAACACTCTACTCCTAGGATTATCTCAGTGACTGGCTCATTAGCAAATAAACAATGACTCTCAGTCTTACTTCAGTTACTAACTCATCAATAAACTTACAACTATTGCTATTGTTTTAGTGACTAACTCATCAACAAACTTATAATTCTTGCTATTGTGTTAGTGACGAACTCATCAACAAAGTTATGACTCTCACTACTGTTTCAGTATCTAGCTCATAAAAAAATTAAAAAAAAAAAAAATAACCCAACAAACAAAGGTACAACTCTTGCTATAATTTCAGTGATTAACTTATCCAGAAACAAACCTCACAACTCTTGTGACAGTTTCCGTAACTAACTCAAGAATTAAACTTACAACTCTTCTATTGTGTCAGTGATGAACTCATCAACAAACTTATAACTCATGCAATTGTTTCAGTGACAAACTCAACAAACTTACAACTCTTGCTAATATGTGTCAGTGACAAACTCATCAACAAGCTTACAACTCTTGCTATTGTGTCAGTGAAGAGCTTATCTACAAACTTACAACTCTTCCTATTATGCCAGTGACAAACTCATCTTCAAACTTACAACTAATGCAATTGTTTCAGTGACAAACTCATCTTCAAACTTACAACTCTTGCTATTGTGTCAGTAAAGAACTCATCTACAAACTTACAACTCTTGCTACTCTGTCAATGACAAACTCATCTTCAAACTTACAACTCTTCCTATTGTGCCAGTGACAAACTCATCTACAAACTTACAACTCTTGCTATTATGTCAATGGCTCATTTAAAAAAAAACAACCTTAACTTATGACTATTCTTAATATTTCAGTGACCTACTCATAAAAAACAAAAAACTAACAACTCTTGCTATTGTTTCAGTGACTAACTCATCAACAAACTTACAACACTTTCTACTATTCCAGAGACCAACTCATTAAACATTAAAAAAAATACTAACTTAACAAACAAGCTTACAACTCTTGCTATTATTTCAGTGACTAACTCATCAAGAAACAAACCTCATAACTCAAGCAATTGTTTCATTGATTAACTCACAACCAAAAGCATATGGTGCTATACAGGCAACAACACTCCTCAACAACTCACACATACACCACACAAAACACAGAGGTAATAAGACAGAAATGTACGACACAATTATCAATGCCAATTGTAATCACTGATAATGTGAATCATAACAGCACCATATTGAAATTATTCACAAATCTATATGCTCAATTCAACAAAAAGGTTTCTATAAATTGATCTGACTGAATGTGATACTATGACAATGAGCTGATCTTAGTCTCATGAGTTCAAAAACAAGATGGCGGATGAACTATGTAAGTTGTTGTCTGCATAGATAATAATCAATGATTGGCAATGATGACTTATGGGAATTTCGGGAAGCATAACCATAAATGCATCACCTACCGAGTGCCAATTGATCTATAACAAAATGGGGCTAGCACCGTACTACACCTCAAGGTGTGGAAACATTATAACCATAAATATTTTCTTCTAACAAAAACATACTAATAAAAATAGTTAAATGATCCGAAAAAATAAAAAGCAAGTCAAATAAGATAATTAGTAAATATTAATCAACATATGTCTTTACAGGGAAACAATGAATGCTAGTTACAAGGAAAACCCCATTTACAAGGGCAGATAATGCTAGTTACAAGAAAATCCTATTTGCAAGGGCAGATATGCCGAAGAAATAAACATTTAAAAGCTGACCTCGACTTTATACATAAACAAAACAAACATAAATGCCATGCCTTGTTTAACTAATGAATACTGTCGACATGGGTCTTTTTTATTTTGAGATCAATCATTTATAAAATATACTGCATACTGCAGGCAGGCTGAATCGACAGCCAGCTGGACCAACAAAATGTCAACAGCCACTTTGGAAGGATTGTAGTTATGGACAATTTTATAACATAAACCTGAAGAATTGTTACTCTATATTATATTATAGTGAATCAAATTCCTTCCCTTGGATAAGGGTGGAGAAACAGGGAGAGCCCCATGTGCACGTCAAAGATCCCTCACTGGTTGGAAATTTTTTTTTATTAACAATAAAAGCTGCTGCCAAAAACAAAATAATTAAACACTACCCGCAATGTAATATTCATAGCATATAAATCTCTTATTCTGATGTAGAATCCAAGGGAAAACCACCACATTCATTTTCCAAGAATAAGTTTATGGGTAGACTAGATTTATGATGGTATGCACTGTTTAAAAAACACTATACCAGTGTATGGACTGAATAGCCTAATTTATTGTGTACAAATCTACATCGTGAACCATACACGAGTCTGAAACATACTCATTCTGAATCATACTTGGTCAGCGCTTGTACCTTGAAGCCACTCCATTTAAATCTAACCACTTATACCACTGTTCGTGTGATATTTTCCATAAAAATGTGAATGAAACATGTTAAAAACTAACATACTGATGACTTTCACCAGAAGAAGAAGTGGATATCAAACAGCATGCCAGAAATCTCACACTAAAATAAAACCTATAGGCACACAAGAATGCCACTTGCATTTTCAAGTTCAAATTTCTCGTGTGGCAAAAGAGTTCTCTCTTCCCTGTTGCCTACTGTGTGCTTTTATTTGCAATTGTGTCTGAATAATGATTTGAAAAAAAAAAAAAAACCTAATTCACCCACAGACCAACTGTGGGAAGTAGGGTTACCAATGTGGAAACACTTATACTCAGTGTAAGATAACCATTATAGTTTTTCATGTAGGCACACCATTATGGAAACATCAATACTCAGTATAAGCTAACCATCAGAGTATTTAATGCAGAGTTATGATGATTGAAGCATCAACACTCAGTGTAGGCTAACTATCATAGTATTTCATGTAGCGTTACCACATTGGAAACATCAACACTCAGTGTGGACTAACTGTCATAGTATTTAATGTAAGGTACCATGATGGAAGCATCAACAAGCAGTGTAGGCTAACTGTTATAGTATTTCATGTAGCGTTACCACATTGGAAACATCAACACTCAGTGTGGACTAACTGTCATAGTATTTAATGTAAGGTACCATGATGGAAGCATCAACAAGCAGTGTAGGCTAACTGTTATAGTATTTCATGTAGCGTTACCACATTGGAAACATCAACACTCAGTGTGGGCTAACTGTCATAGTATTTCATGTAGAGGTACCATTGCTGGAGTCACGGAGTGCGTGCTTTGTGGGATGCTTTTGGTAGGTCATCCTGCTGAAAGAGACTGAGCCATACGGGATAAAACCCAGGGCAATGAAATTGATCCTCTCAACTTTTAAGACTTTGTTTTTTGTATCATAGTATTTCATAAAATGAAAGATCTACATACACCCATCTTCTCTACATGTCTGCTACAGAGATTCTGTTTTGGCTAGATTTGTAATTTCAAAATTTATCATTGACAGCAACTTATTCTGACAACTCTTTGCGGTTCACCCCAAAATGGCCAACCAATATTTTTCTAACTGAAAGTATCAATATTCTGCCACATTTTACCAGTACATCAGCAAAATTCATGATGACAGTTTCTCCAATGTTATTTTCACATAACAGTAAATCTTTGATGTATACAGTTTGGCCAATTGCATTCTTTTAAAATGTGAACCTTTAAAAAACATAAATAAAAAAACCATAGCAGACATGCACAAGCTGACACAAAAAGGAAAATAAATCATTGCAACACATAAATACATAAATAAGGTTTTTAAATGAGGTCATAGTGTTAATAAATTAATTTTTGAAACAAAGTGCAAGAAACATGATTGCTGTTTAAACCATTCCATTGCAGAAAAGGGATGTATGGAAATACTCTGGACTTCACGTATAAAAAGTCCTGACTGTATAAGATGAGGTGGCCAACTATGTTCCCCACATCTTCATGAGTAAATGCACACTATCTAGCATTTAAAATGTAGTAAGTTCTTCATTTCCTTTAAAAAATACATGGTGACTGAATGGGAAACATTCTGTAGTCTCTTCTATTTTCTGTTATTTTCTTTTAAAGAACTTGTCTAATACTGAATATTGTTTAGTTTTCAATCCTTCTGCACTCAGATCTTCCTTGAATTTTACATCCCAATATTTTACTGCTGTCAGCAAACAGGAACGGTTGCATTATCGTAATTGATAAGAAGCTACGCTGATTATGTCATGGGCGCAGTCCGATGGGGGTTTGATGCCTGGGTTCGCCGTTTTGCTAAGTGAGGGAAAGACCTATTACTCCGTGCATTCAGTGCTAAGTGGGGGAAAGACCTATTACTCTATGAATTCAGTGCTAAGTGTGGGAAAGACCTATTACTCTGTGCATTCAGTGCTAAGTGTCAGAAAGACCTATTACTCTGTGCATTCAGTGCTGAGTGAAGGAAAGACCTATTCCTCCCTGCATTCAGTGCTAAGTGAGGGAAAGACCTATTCCTCCCTGCATTCAGTGATAAGTGAGGGAAAGACCTACTCCTCCCTGCATTCAGAGATAAGTGTGGGAAAGATCTACTCCTCCCTGCATTCAGTGATAAGTGTGGGAAAGACCTATTCCTCTGTGCATTCAGTGCTAAGTGGGGGAAAGACATATTCCTCTGCTTTCAGTGATAAGTGTGGGAAAGACCTATTCATATGTGCATTCAGTGCTAACTGAGGGAAAGATCTATTCATCCCTGCATTCAGGGCTAAGTCAGGGAAATACCTATTCCTCCCTGCATTCAGTGCTAAGTGAGAGAAAGACCTATTCCTCCGTGTATTCACGGCTAAGTGAGGGAAAGACCTATTCCTCCGTGCATTCAGTGCTAAATGGGGGAAAGAAAGACCTATTCCTCTGTGCATTCAGTACTAAGTGGGGGAAAGAAAGACCTATTCCTCTGTGCAGTTCAATGCTAAATGGGGGAAAGAAAGACCTATTCCTTGTTGTGCATTCAGTGCTAAATGGGGGAAAGAAAGACATATTCCTTTGTGCATTCAGTGCTAAGTGGGGGGGGGGGGGGGGGGGACCTGTTCCTCTCTGCATTCACTACTAAGTGAGGGAAAGACCTATTCCTCTGTGCAATCAGTGCTAAGTGAGGGAAAGACCTATTCCTCTGTGCAATCAGTGCTAAGTGAGGGAAAGACCTATTCCACCCTGCATTCAGTGCTAAGTGAGGGAAAGACCTATTCCATCCTGCATTCAGTGCTAAGTGAGGGAAAGACCTATTCCATCCTGCATTCAGTGCTAAGTGAGGGAAAGACCTATTCCTCCATGCATTCACTGCAAAATGAGGGAAAGACCTATTCCATCTTGCATTCAGTGCTAAGCGAGGGAAAGACCTATTCCACCCTGCATTCAGTGCTAAGTGAGGGAAAGACCTATTCCACCCTGAATTCAGTGCTAAGTGAGGGAAAGACCTATTCCACCCTGCATTCAGTGCTAAGTGAGGAAAGGCCTATTGCACCCTGCATTCAGTGCTAATGGAGGGAAAGACCTATTCCACCCTGAATTCAGTGCTGAGTGAAGGAAAGACCTATTCCTCCCTGCATTCGGTGATAAGTGAGGAAAAGACCTATTCCTCCCTGCATTCAGAGATAAGTGAGGGAAAGACCTATTCCTCCCTGCATTCAGAGATAAGTGTGGGAAAGACATATTCCTCTGTGCATTCAGTGCTAAGTTGGGGAAAGACATTCCTCTGTGCTTTCAGTGATAAGTGTGGGAAAGACCTATTCCTCTGTGCTTTCAGTGATAAGTGAGGGAAAAGACCTATTCCTCTCTGCATTCAGTGCTAAGTGGGGGAAAAACCTATTCCTCTCTGCATTCAGTGCTAAGTGAGGGAAAGATCTATTCCTCCATAAATTCACTGCTAAGTGAGGGAAAGACCTATTCCTCTGTGCATTCAGTGCTGAGTGTGGGAAAGACCTATTCAACCCTGCATTCAATGCTAAGTGTGGGAAAGACCTATTCCACTCTGCATTCAGTGCTAAGTGAGGGAAAGACCTATTTCACCCTGCATTCAGTGTTAAGTGAGGGAAAGACCTATTCCACCCTGCATTCAGTGCGGAGTGTGGGAAAGACCTATTCTTCCGTGTATTCACGCCTAAAAAATACAATGGTCCTATCATATCACAGACCCAAATCAGGTTCCTGGTTCAGGACATTGTTTTCTTTGCCAGTAAATGGGACAGTAGGTCAGGCTTCATTTGCATAAAAATGATGGGAGAGTCTCTGTGGCAAAGGTGAACCCACTTTAATGTTTGGGGTACTTGTAATTTACATCTTCTGGTCAAGGACGAAACGTCAACATTTTAGTCCAACTTACCAGTGTGTGGTCTGAATGCACTACCCCACCATCAATGCACTGGAAGTTTGAGCATGAACGCTTTAATCCTGTCGACCTCCTTTTGCATGATAATGTTTATGTTTCTAAATATGTATAACATTAACAAAACATTCGACAGGCTGATGTCAGGGGGCCTGATGCTGACCATATGCCATAGTTTGGAAAGCCTTAATCTTGAGCACTATATATAAAAACCCGTGCAAAAACCACACAACATACACATCCCTACTCTCACAAGATAATTATTTACTTTGATTTGCAAATGGCACACTTTGTAAAAATGTTAAAACTGATATTCATTCTAGAGATAATATTACAATGAAGGCTTATTCTATTAATAATGTAACAAGACTCAAAGAAAACTGAGGTATTTTCAAAAAGAAAATAAACCAAACCAAAATGTACAATGAAGAAATACAACACAGCAATGCAACATATTAACGAGCGAAACGAAATTATGGATTCTTTACATTCAACGAAAAGTATTGCAACTGTACAGGAATTACTCTTTTTGGTGTACACATTCTGTTCAATGTTAATTCTGATCTCCCTTCAAACAAGTAAACATATACAACATTATTTTACATATAAGCTTGTATCATATTTGCATACAGCATAGTTTGTGTAACTCTTCAGGAAAAAGTTATTTTTGCTGTGCAGCCATATTAGTTTGGAACTCTGCAACACAACTGTTAAGTTCTTTTTGGTTACACTTCCACTTATTCTTCTGAGAGCAAATTAAATTGTTTGCTTGAGATTTTCACATGTTATGAAGCCATACTAGCTTTTAACTCTTCAACAAAAAGTTGTATTTTTATTCAGAAGTCTTTAAGAATACTTTAAATATCCTTGTTAGCTTTGGTAAGATAAATACTGAGCTTTAAAAAAACAACCCATTGCATACATCCTTCAGTAGTTACAAATACTATGATTTCAGTAAACCAGGTCACAAAGTTATGAGGTGAGGGTAACTATTTCCTTTCCTAAACCTAGTTTCAAGCTAGTTGTATTGGTCTTGCAAGATAAAATGCTGAATGTGTAATATTCTATAATCACAAACAACTAATTTTTACAAATCTCATTCTGAATGTTACTATTGTTAGATCCCTATAATTTCTACAGGCCATATTTACAAACAGGGTTCTCCTAAAATGTGGTGTCTTCTTTACGACTGGGATCTCCTTCAATGTGGTGTCATCTTTATAAACTGGTATCCCCTTCAATGTGGTGTTTTCTTTACACAATGGGATCTCCTTCAATATGGTGTAATCTTTACAAATTGGGATCTCCTTCAATATGGTGTCATCTTTACAAACTGGGATATCCTTCAATATGGTGTCTTCTTTACAAACTGGAATCTCATTCAATATAGTGTCATCTTTACAAAAGGGACAATGCCATGTCATCTTTACAAACTATAATTTCCTACAATATGGTATCATCTTTACAAACTATAATTTCCTACAATGTGGTGTCATCTTTACAAACAGAGAACACCTTCAATAAGGTACCATCTTTACGACAGAGAACTCTTACAATGTCGCGTCATCTTTGCAAAATGGGATTTCCTACATTATGGTGTCATCTTTATATTGTGGTGTTTCCTACAAACTGTGTCCTTTCTACAAACTGGCATGCTTACAAAACTCGCAACGCCCCATCAAGAATAAACATTGAAAAACATCATGAACTCATTCATGTTTGTAGAGCAGAAATTTACAAGAGAGAAATCAGAACAACAGCAAAGATATACAGTTTACATAAATACAATGTATTCAAGCACACGCTGGTAAAACAAACAAACCAAAAAATAAACATAAAGCCATAACCACACTTTAAACACATGACAATGATATTCAAGAATGTCTTCACAAAATAAAACACAGCTCTTCAAATATTTACAGCAATAAATGCATGATACATACAGTTTATCTTTCTTAGGGTCACAACAAACAATAGTGGATTTAAAACATTTGATATTGGTTTTTTGTTTTGTTGCAATTTCTGGCTGCATATTGTTAATGGAAAAAACTCAGCAGCAGTAACCATTTTGTTGTTTAATTTAATAAAATAATCTTGGACTGGATTTTAAAATGTTATCTAACTGATTAAGTGCCATGGGATGATTAATCATCTGGACAAAAAGTATATAACTACTATAAAGTTTAGTTGTAATAGGACAAAAAGAATATATCTACTATAAAGTTTAGTTTCAATAGGACAAAAAGAATATATCTACTATAAAGTTTAGTTGTAACAGGACAAAAAGAATATTACTATAAAGTTTAGATGTAATAGGACAAAAAAGAAAATAATTATTCATCAGTTTACTTATAACAGTTAATTTAGTTTTAATAAATTTATACTTTTTAAAATCTTTTTCGAGGTCAGTTATTCTAATATTGTTTCAGTTCTGTTCAAGAACTCTTGTTCTTCCTTTGTCATGGTGTGGACCCGATACCAAGATGACTGGGTTGGCAGACAAGCATAAACTGTGGTGTAGTAACCAAACAACAAAAAACAACAAGAAGTCTAATGTTGTGAGCTACTAGCGTTTCAGTTGTGTGCCAGCCAACATCTGACTAATGTACCTACTGGGAGGTCTGCATGGCCGAATATGTGAACGCTCTTTCGTAAACACCTGGTATGCTGATGCTGAGGTAGGGAGTTGGCCCCCTACACTGGTCAGTTGGACTAAAATGTTGGCTTCACATCTTTGACTTGGGGATGTAAATTACAAGTACCTCTGAAGTTGGAGTGGGTTCGCCTGACAGAAAGGGACACTGGTAATAAGGAAAGCTAATGCTCACCCAAAATTCATTCCTGTGCTACTAGAAGTAGCATGTATGACTATGCATGAGAGCTCCAAAAACAAATGCAAATTTTATAGTTACACAACTTGGAGCCACAACGCAAACTTTATAGTTATACAATTGGAGCCATAATGTAAATTTTATAATTGCGCAATTGGAGGCACAGTGGCATGATGGGTAACATGCTCACCTGCCAAGACAATGATCTGGGTTCAACCCAAGGCAAGGTTATTTTCTCTGACTAGTACAGCTGGAGTATCGACCCAGCTTCATAAAAATGACACTAGACAATGTTCTTCAATATTACTTTACTTTCACTTTACGTTACCTAGATCACTTCTGTCCTAGCCAACAAACCCACGGCTTCTGTACCAGCTGTTAAAACAAACCCACTCCTGCTGTGCCATGACCCTGACCCGTTATTGTCCAGTACATTTGTTACTTTAACCCAAAACATTTCACCCGACTATGATTAGTCTATAAAGATACGAGTTTAGCACCATATGCCCAATGTATTTTAAGGTGTGTAAATGGGTCTTTTACTTTGTACTGCATGTCCAATACTTTGTACAGATATCCTTTACTGTGTACTGCATGTCCTTTACTTTGTACTGCATGTCCATCATCATCTGGAGAACATGTACTGATTTATTGTAACAGTAGCTTGGAAGTTCAAGAGTTTAATGTGCTATCATTCTTAAGAAATCCACGACTTTGACTAGACAGGGGGGAAAAAGACAAATTGTTGCCACCATATACATATACTAGAGCCAGCAAACAACAAGAAAATAAAATGAAACACCAACAATGGAAATGACACTGCAGACTACAGATTTTTATTTTGCATTTACTCACTTTGAACTCAAACATAGTCCACACATGTGCTACTACCACACCAGAAGTTGCTACTACTAGTGAGTGCACTGGACTGATGTTTGTATGAGGGTTAGCTTTCCCTATTACCGTCTCCTCGCCTTCGGACAAACCCTCTTGACTTCTGAAGTACTTGTAATTTACCTCCCCCAGTCAAGGACGAGACGTCAACATGTAAGTCTGACTGACCGGCATGAGAAATTATGTCACTAAGCCACAACCAGGAGAAAGAATTTAAACATGTTAAACTCTTAGCCACGCCGATCTCCCATTAGGCCATATTATATGCAATCAGAACATAACACCAAAAAAAAGGTATAATGACACTGTTTCGTGTTGTCAGCTTTTAAGGCAAGTACCACATATTTTATTTTATTCTGCTCATTTTTATTTCACATTCCACAAAGTATGCCTTAATGTAGTCACTGCAGTGCCATTTCCGTTGTTAGTGTGTTGTTACATTCACTTCTTCTTGCCTCCTGATGAAGGTGTGTCACCGCACCACCTCTATTTGTTTTAAAACTAAATTGTATTTTGTAACACTGTCCTGTGTTTAATTGTTCACATTGTCAGTTTTACTGCAGTTTAACCCATATCATTTATACCAGAGCTTGCAATTGTATAAATCCAAACAACAACAAGGACACTGATAATAATCTAAAAGTATTCAATATATGTCAACAGTTACAAATGAGGATGATAAGTATGTAAAGGACTATTAAAACAACAAATGTGAGGCATAGATTGGTCCAGCTATTGGAAACAGACAAATATGGCTGCCTTTGATCTTAGTTCGGTTCAAGCTGTTGCTAAAAACTGGCCATTCTATGGTTTCCTGTCTTTCTCATGTTCAACATGACATATATGAGTATTCATTGAAGTCAGATTGTACCATATTTTTATTATTTGAGAAAAGCAGCTGTGTGTTATTTTGCACTAAAAAGCAATCTGTTGATTTCATTGACTGTTTCAGTGATTACAAGCTGTCAGCTGGAATCTAGCTGCTGTTGTTGCATGTTCACAGGAAGGTGAAATCTAGCTGCTGTAGTTGGATGTTCACAGGAAGGTGGAATTTAAGCTGATGTAGTTGTTCACAGGAAGGTGGAATTTAAGCTGGTGTAGTTGGATGTTGACAGGAAGGTGGAATTTAAGCTGGTGTAGTTGGATGTTCACTGATGTGCAGAAATAATCCATCTAAAGTAATTTTGTGTCCATAATAATTCATCTATCATAGTTTTGTCCACAGATATAGAGTCCATTTGGAATCTAACTGCTATAGTTTACATCCACTAATGTGAAAGAAAAACTTAACCACAATTTTCATGCCCACTAAAAGTTAGAATCTACTGATAATTTCATGCCCACTGATGTGAAGATAGATCTAAAATAATTTCATGTCCACTGCTGTGAGGATAGATCTAGATATAATTTCATGTCCACTGCTGTGAAGATAGATCTAGATATAATTTCATGCCCACTGATGAGAGGATAGATCTAGATATAATTTCATGTCCACTAATGTGAGGATAGATCTAGATATAATTTCATGCCCACTGATGAGAGGATAGATCTAGATATAATTTCATGTCCACTGCTGTGAAGATAGATCTAGATATAATTTCATGCCCACTGATGAGAGGATAGATCTAGATATAATTTCATGTCCACTGCTGTGAAGATAGATCTAGATATAATTTCATGCCCACTGATGTGAGGATAGATCTAGATATAATTTCATGTCCGCTGATGTGAGGATAGATCTAGCTATAATTTCATGCCCACTGATGTGAGGATAGATCTAGATATAATTTCATGTCCACTGATGTAAGGATAGATCTAGATATAATTTCATGTCCACTGATGTGAAGGTAAATCTGGATATAATTTCATGTCCACTGATGTGAAGATAGATCTAACTATAATTTCATGTCCACTGATGTGAAGCTTGATCTAGCTGTTATAATTTTATGTCCATTGATGTGAAGGAAGATGTAGCTATAATTTCATGCCCACTGATGTGAAGGTAGATCTAGCTGTTATAATTTTATGTCCATTGATGTGAAGGAAGATGTAGCTATAATTTCATGTCCACTGATGTGAAGGTAGATGTAGCTATAATTTCATGTCCACTGATGTGAAGATAGATCTAGCTGCTATAATTTCATGCCCACTGATGTGAAGATAGATCTAGCTGCTATAATTTCATGCCCACTGATGTGAAGGTAGATCTAGCTGCTATAATTTCATGTCCACTGATGTGAAGGAAGATCTAGCTGCTATAATTTCATGCCCACTGATGTGAAGGTAGATCTAGCTGCTATAATTTCATGCCCACTGATGTGAAGGTAGATCTAGCTATAATTTCAAGCCCACTGATGTGAAGGTAGATCTAGCTGCTATAATTTCATGCCCACTGATGTGAAGGTAGATCTAGCTGCTATAATTTCATGCCCACTGATGTGAAGGTAGATCTAGCTGCTATAATTTCATGCCCACTGATGTGAAGGTAGATCTAGCTGCTATAATTTCATGCCCACTGATGTGAAGGTAGATCCAGCTGCATGTTCCCTGATGAGAAGGCAGATCTAGCTATAATTGCATGTCCCCTGATGTGAGGACAGATCTAGCTATAATTTCATGTCCACTGATGTGACGGTAGATCTAGTGGCTATAATTTCATGTCCATTGATGCGGTGAAGGTGGAAGCTTAACACCTAACACTGCTCTTGCACTGAAAATCAAAAAGAAAAAGAAATGCATGAGAACTCAAACAAATAGTAATGCACAAGTTTTATTTAATCACCACAGAATAGAGTAAAACCTTCTTTGTCTTTTATCCCCCATTGGGAGATAAAACTAACATACGCCAAGCCGTTCTATAGGGTGTTTGTAAAGTCTCACTACACTTTGCATGTAGAACTAATTTGAAAAAAGTTCTTTCTTCCTTTGATAACACCATTCTGTTTGGAGTGCAAAGAATTAGTCCAGCAGACGACAGCCAGTCGCTGCATAATGCTTTCCAATGGACTGTAAAGCAAATGTTTTAATGATATCATGTACTTCATTTTGCAAATTTATTCTACATACAAATTGTAGTGAGACTTTAAAAACACCCAATATATGTATTGTTGTTCATGGTTGAATGAATTTTGTGGCTGAAGTTTTCCTGTTTGTGATTTCTTGGCATGTTTACATTCAGTAGTTTGTCACTGTTTTCTAAACGGGCACTCATACCACTGTATGAAAACCAACACAATTCGGTCTGCTGCCAAATCACCCGCAGTTGTGATTCAAACATGGCATGCAGGATTACAAATTGCATCTGTAAGCCCTTGCCACAGAGCCAGCAACCTCTGAATTCTTATACGTGATGGGGTCAGTAAAACCTTTCTTAGTCGCTTCTTGTGACATCATGATAAGGTACAATGTTACTATAATTTGCTTCCCTTAGCCTCAGTAACACACGGGGGAAATGGAGTAAAATATTCAAGATATGTTTTGCTGACAGTTTGATCCCAACACTGAGCCTCATCCTTACGTAATGTTGAATCAGTTTGAGGTGATAGTACTTCCCACATATAGGGTGTATTTTTAATGACTGTGCAGTGTTTGAAAATATTGCCGGTCCAAGTTTTGTATTCACCTTCTGTAAAGTTTATGCAAAATAACAGGTAAATACAAAACTTGGACCAGCAATATTTTCCAACACTGCAGTCATTAAAAATACACTCTGTACTTCTATTTCTTCTTCTACGTTTGCTCTCCCAATGGAGAATAGGTTCTCAACCAACTCGCACCAAGCCCTCTGTGAATTTCTAAACAATGTTTTCCTGTAGTGAATTTGAATAACTGAAGACACGAACAATAGATTGCATGATTTATTGCCAGGTATATTTTGCTGCATCTCGTCAGGTACATACTACAGAAACCACACAACATACACTAAACTAATGACTAAAAGGGTTAAGCTGAAATGTACAGCACACATATTCATACACAATTGAAATTACTGTGTGAATATGTGTGTTGTATATATCAGCTTGAAGGATATATCTAATTACTTTAGTTTATGTTGTGTGATTTTTGTAGCATGTACCTGACAAGATGCAGCGAAGTATGCCAGGCAATAAATAATGCAATCTACTGTTTGTGTCTTTGTAAACTTGTTCATGATTGGCTGGATTTTTAGGTTCTCAACCAACTCACACCAAACATTTTGTAAACTTGTTCATGACTGGCTGGATTTTTAGGTTCTCAACCACCTCCCACCAAACACTATGTAAACTTGTTCATGACTGGCTGGATTTTTAGGTTCTCAACCACCTCGCACCAAACCCTTTGTATACTTTTTCATGACTGGCTGGATATTTAGGTTCTCAACCAACTCACACCAAACACTTTGTAAACTTGTTCATGACTGGCTGGATTTTGCCATTGAAGTTCTCTACCGAGGTCAGCATGGTCTAATGGATAAGAGTGCTTGTCATTACAATATAACCAACTGGCCAGACAAACAAAACATACACAGACACATGGTACTGCTGTTTTTAGTGGCCGCATGTTGCCAGGGCCCTCAACTAAATAAGGAATAGTCACTCTGTCACATCCCATGCATGTTATAAGAGACAGGTAAGAAAGGTTGGCATGACACTAATTATCTCATCACATAGAGGAGGAGGAGGAGGAAGAAGAAGAAGAAGAAGAAGAAGAAGAAGAAGAAGAAGAAGAAGAAGAAGAAGAAGAAGAAGAAGAAGAAGAAGAAGAAGAAGAAGAAGAAGAAGAAGAAGAAGAAGAAGAGTAGGAGGAAGAAGAAGAGGAGGAGGTGGAGGAGGGAGGAGGAGGAAGAAGAAGAGGAGCAGGCAGCAGAAGAGGAGGAGGAAGAAGAAGAGGAGGAGGAAGAAGAAGCAGATGAGGAGTAGGAGGAGGAAGAAGAAAGAAGAAGAAAAAGGGAGGAAGAAGAAGAGAAGGATGAAGAAGAAGAGTAGGAGGAAGAAGAAGAAAAGGAGAAGGAAGAAGAAAAGGAGGAGGAAGTAGAAGAGAGGAGGTGGAAGTAGAAGGAGGGAACAGGGGAAGAGGAGCAAGAAGAAGAGGAGTAAGAAGAAGAAACAGAAGAGGAGGAGGTGAAGAAGAAAAGGATGAGGAGAAGGAAGAAGACGACATGTTTACAGATTCAGACCAGTCATGACAAACACAAACGGACAACAAACATATGACCCTATACAAACAGAAACATCACAGCATTATCAGCCGACTCAGAACACTGCTCTGTCAAACATCCATCCATAACATTGGCATCCCATATTTACAAGTGAAGAAATAACTACAACACACAGACAGACATACGTTGGCCAATCACACAGCAGCATAAGGTGGCAAAGTGGGTCGTTGGCTGCGACTGGCATGGCCCATGGAGTGCTGAGAATGCGTCTGCCATGATTTATCTCCCTTCACAACACTGTAAGTATAATATATAGGAGATATCTTGTTACCCATGAGGTTAGGTAACCCTATCCTAAGTTCTCTTGAATAAATTATCAATTACAGTTGCCACTACACGTCATTACCTTTTGTAGTAAATGTACTACTCAAATTAACACCAGACAAAGAAAATTACTTCATAATCTCTCATCCAAATTGTTGATAAATGTCATATGCTTACATTAGAAAGGGCTTTCTTTATCATCTCTAAATTTACTAAATGATTTGAAAATATTACTCTATAATGGGCAGGAGTGTTATCTTTATTATCTCTAAGGTGACTTGTTTATGATCAATTGATTTCAAAATCTGATTTATTATCAATTGGTATCAAAATCTCATTTATTATCAACTGATTTCAAAATCTGATCTATTATCAACTGGTTCGGATCGCAACAGCTTAAAATGAGCATGAGTGTTATCTTTATTATCTCTATTCTGACTTGTAAACAACCGATTTCAATAGCTTTCTCCATAATGGGTACAAGTTTTATTGTGATTATTTCTAATCTGGCTTGCTAATAAATGATTTCAATAGCTTTCTCTATAAAGGGCACAAGTTTTATCTTTATCATCTCTAATCTGATTTGCTAATAATGACTTCAGCAGCTTTCTTTATAATGGGCTGCAACATTATCTTTATAATCTTTAACCTGACTTGCTAACAGATTTCAAAAGTCTGCTTTAAACAACGCAGACAAATTATTAGTAAAATTAAATTATATTCTATCAAACATAAACTGTAATATCCATAATTAAACTTTGCTTACTATAACATTTTTACTATAAAAATGTTGACTACGGATGTCTAGACAGTCATCGCACAACAAAACAAAAAGAAAGGAAACAAATTATATACCTACTATATTAACATGTATTTTCCAGCAAGAAAGTTATAACTTTCAATCCAACATAACATGAGGTAGGTAATTTAAAAACTTTACTTGAAATCAATGACTTTATTATACAAATAAAAGAATAATTACAAGCAACAGAAACAGACAGTATTAGAATATTCAAGACATGAATACATTATAAATAAAAATACAGATTGCTGAAAGGCTTCATGAATTATTATGTCCCTCTTTCTCACACACACATACACACTCCCTCTCACACTCTCTCTCTCTCACAAACACACACTCCTTTCATTTAGCTTCACAGGTCCACTCATTTAGCTTCACAGGTCCACTCATTCAGCTACAGGTCCACTCATTCAGCTACAGGTCCATTCATTCAGTTACAGGTTTACTCATTCAGCTTCGCGGGTTCACTCATTTAGCTTTGCAGGTCCACTCATTTAGCTTCACAGGTCCACTCATTCAGCTTCACAGGTCCACTCATTCAGCTTCACAGATGCACTCATTCAGCTTCACATGTCCACTTATTCAGCGTCGCAGGCCCACTCATTAAGCTTCGCAGGCTCACTCATTCAGCTTCACAGGCTCACTCATTCTAGCTCACATGCCCACTCATTTAGCTACTAGGTCCACTCATTTAGCTTCACAGGTCCACTCATTCAGCTACAGGTCCACTCATCCAGCTTCACAGGTCCACTCATTCAGCTTCACAGGTCCACTCATTCAGCTTCACGGAATCCGGTCATTCAGCTACAGGCCCACTCATTCAGTTGCAGGTCCACTCATTCAGCTACAGGCCCACTAATTCAGCTACAGGTCTACTGGGCGAAAGGAGAAAGTGAGCAAATAATCAGATGAGATAGGTCAACATGCAAGCATCAAATTATTTAGTACCAAAAACACACACAACACAACAAAAATAGCAGACAAAACTGGGAAATCAACTATGAAAATAAAATACACATTGAGAAAACAGGCATTAACAAGCTTGTCAAATAACTGTCATCTACTGCCCATAGTACCTAGTCGGCTTCGTGGCGAATGGGTTACGAATGCAATCCGTAATCCCGCATACCGTGTTTGAAACAGAGCTGCGGGCAATTTGGAGGAAGACCGCCTTGCGCTCGTTTCTATACAATGGTGTGAGTGCCGGTCGTTCAGACATCAAAGGGAAAACTACTGAACGTAAACTTGCCCGGGAATCAGAAACCAAAAAATGCTGGAGTTGATTGCTATGTCCTGTAAAGGATATGCAACTAACTTTTAACTACCTAACAAGGTGTATGATTCCACCTAGTGAAGTGTGGTTTCACCAAGGGAGATGGGTCGCAGAGGTGTTTCCAAGGCACCAGGGCCAGGTTATATACTGGCCAAGACCTACTGACGCGTCCTCGTCGAGCGTCCTGAGCAACAGGTCCCTTCGGGGTCCTGGCTAAAGTCAGTAGGATCGCCGATTCCTCCGAAGTCGGAGAGTGTCTGCCTGTACGGCGAGGAACCACCAGTCTACACACCAATAAGCCAGGCATGGGACAACGGATACTCACGCAAACCTCAGGTCCTGTATGACATCACACTGATGTTGGACAACAGGATGCCTTCATCCGACATACAGGACTTCGCATTGGAGCTCAAGCCAACGAACACAAGCAAGCAAGCACCAAGGGAGATCAGTTATCGGCAAAATCTACCACAAAATTCACAAAATATAAAATTGAATTTAGACTTTTCTCACAAGGAGCAAGCAATTCTTACCTTTGAATTTTGGCGATTGCAGCCGCGTGTGGATTCAGACATAGCGGTAATCTGCTTGAGCTGCGCTGCTGGTGTTCAACGATAAACGTGTACAGCTTTTCTGTGGAGACAAGAGTTTGAAGTTAACTCTTTGCTTGTGTCTTGTCTGTGGAGACAAGCATTAGATATTAACTCTTTGCATGCTTCTTGTCTGTGGAGACAAGCATTTGATATGAACTCTTTGCATGCTTCTTGTCTGTCGAGACAAGCGTTTTATATTAACTCTGTTAATACTGCTGGTGTTCAAGGATAAACTTGTACAGCTTTTCTGTGGAGACAAGCGTTTGATATTAACTCTTTTGCGTTTGATATTAAGTCTTTGCATGCTTCTTGTCTGGCTTCGAATATGCAACAGGGCGGAATTGTAAACACTGATCTGAGGCCCCATGCTCAGCCCAGCCTGAAATGAGTACCAAGAAAAGTCTGGGGAAGAGAAAGTGGCCGGCACGATATTGGCCAGACATTGACCAGCACTGACCAGATATTGACCAGATCCCACCTGGAGTGTCGACTTGCCTATAAAAATATGGGTCAACGACAATATGCCCGACTGGTGGGTTGGCTAGAGTTGATAGGGAGCTGACCAGGTAATGTCTTGAGCATGGTTGGAAGAGGGTTTGATGCCTGGGTTCATCGCTGGTCAAAGTGAAGGAAAGGCTGATCACCTATTCCTCCTTGCTCTCAGGCTAAAGAAATGTGATGGAGCTATCACATCACAGACCCATGGCGAGACTGCTTCAGAACAAATTAATTAATTACAATATGCCTTTATCATCATCATCATGTGCCATGCCAATAATCGTGGGCAGCCAAATACCCATCTTACATGATCACCAGTGTCGTGGACCAGCTCTGTGTTCTTGTCTCGATCATGTCATGTGGCCAAGCCACCCAGGTATTTACTTCTCTCCCTTCCTCTTTTTCTTTTCCCCTCAATCTTGCCAGTTGTCACCAAGTTCTCTAGTTTATTTCTTCACACAACATGCCCAAAAAATCTTGACTGTCTATGCCTAATTTCTCCAATCAGTTTACAGTTTTCATCTGCCTCTTATATGACTTGCTCATTGGTTTTTCCTGTCTGTCCATGGTACTTTTTGCATTTTCCTCAGAAACCACATCTCCACAGCCATTAGATGTTTCTCAGCTTGTCTGCTCATTGTCCATGCTTCACATCCATACAAAAGTACAGGCTCTATGTAGCACTTGAACAATGTGCCTTCTGCAACGGCTCGGGATTTGTCACCTGTGACCTTACTGTTATTTGTATAATATAATTAATTTGAAGTTACTTGCATATTCTTTACAGAATGTAGCAGTAAACCGCGGCATTCTTTTGCTGTTTGTGATTTCTTGGCAAGTTTACGTTCAGTAGTTTCCCATTGCTTTCTGAATGACTGGTACTCATGCCAAATCGCCCGCAGCTGTTTCGACCGTGGTTTGTGGGATTACAAACTCCACCCATAACCCCTTCTAATAACACCACAGCCAGGAGAAGAAATAAACTTGAAACTTATTTGACAACTGGCAAATTTAATGAGCAAATAAGCAAAGGAAAATGAACAAGTATTACAATGTAAATGTCAACTCTCTGAGAATTAAAATTGCGGAAGATACTGCAAAATGAAACAAACAACACGATGACTATGGTATGGTAATATATCGTCCTTCTGTCCAATTGGGAGGTTATATCTGGTGATATATTATCCTTCGGCACTGAATCAGTTGAAATACAGGGTGTATTTTTAATGACTGTGAAGTGTTTGAAAATACTGCCGGTCCAAGTTTTGTTTTTACCTCTTGTGTTGCATGAACTTTACAAAGGGTGAATACAAAACTTGGACCAACAATATTTTCAAACACTGCACAGTCATTAAAAATACACTTATACCTTTCAGTCTGGACACTGAGGTTAAAGGCTTCTCAAACAAGTACTCAGGAAGTATAATATCATCAAATGGCAAATCAGAAGACGAGATCGAAAATAGATGCAACAAAGCAAACCAGCTCATTGGACAAATGGCACCAATACTAAAGAACAAACATGTATCAATAACTACTAAGAAAGCACTTTACAACACAATCTTCCTACCAACTCTATGCTACCAATGCCAAACCTGGACAATGACAGAAAAAAGAGAAGAGAAAAATCACAACAGAAATGAGAATCCTGAGAAGAATACTCAATGTTTCAAAAAGAGATAAGATCAGAAATGATGAAGTCGGAACTAAAGTGGGGGTTTTATCAGCGTTAGATTTCTTCTTCTTCTTCTTCGTTCATCCGGAGTTTTTTTTCGGACGTCATTGCGTTGTGCCTGTTTACAGCAGAGCTGCGTTCTTGCGCCGTTAGGCCGACACATCCGACTTCTGCGGGCATGTGTTGACCGGGTTAACCTTCCCGGGGGTTTCTTAGGACGTTAGACTCACTGTTGTGGTGTTATCTCCCATCCCATCTTGGCCCATATAGAACAGCCAAAGGCATCCTGGTCAGCCCTCAAGGGAAGGCAGGGGCAGACCATGGGCATTCCCCGCCATCCAAGGAGGCTTCCATAATTGCAGAGCCATCACACAGCGCTCTGGTACTGGGCTCACCCAAGGAATCGTCACGTCCTGCACATGGCTGCTTAGCCTCACTTCCGTATATTGGGCCTTCCGTTCACCATAGGCTGTTCTTCCAGAAGCCAGAAGAATGCAGTTTGCAGATGACATCCACACAGTGAGCTTTCGATTCAGACTTTCCACGTAATGGATTTGCTATCCGAGCAATATTCCATTTTGTGCCACTAGGACACTTTTTCCACCTTTTATGAAGCCCACACAGTGAGCTTTCGATTCGGACTTTCCACGTAATGGATTTGCTATCCAAGCAATATTCCATTTCATGCCTCTGGGAGGCTTGTGTAACCGACATGCCTGTGGTATGAAGTGTGGCAGTCTAAATACTTCTTCATGTACATTTAAATGTCAACCTGAATACAGTTAAAGTAAGCTGCAGTCGACTTGAGCTTGTTGATATCTCCATAGAGCTTGTCCTCGAATGAAGCAGGTAGTGGGCCAAAATATCTTTCTCTGTTCTGCATATATTGGGCACTCTTGCAGCAAATGTTTAGCTGTCATTTTACCAGTTCCACAATTACATTCATCTGTATCTCCTATCTTTAGTTTGTTGAACAAGTGGTATTTCAGCCTGTTATGTCCTGTGCGGAGTCTGAAGATTGCTACTTGTTCTCTTCGGTCGAGTTTGTAATATGCATCATCCTTCTGGTGGCCTGGATGCTCTGATTCCCATTTGGTTCTATAAGTGCTTTTTATCAACCTCTTTGCCTCATTATAGGTTATGTCTATGTCAGGCTGTGGTAGTCGTCCGCCCTCTTTTGCCAGTCTGTCAGCCTCTTCATTTCCAGGTATACTGCAATGTGATGGGATCCACTGTATTACAACTTTTTTGGATTTCTGGCATAGACCATGGAGTGCTGCTCTTAGGTCAGCTAGTTCTGTGCTGTTATTGCTCTTCAGTATTGAGACAGCTGACTTTGCATCTGTGAAGATAGCTATTTGCTTCTCTTTATTTTCCTCCATCAAGAGCATTTCTGCTGCTGTTTTCAGAGCCTCTACCTCCGCTTTGAAGTTACTTGAAAACTTTCCAGTTGCCACTGAATGTGTTTTTTTCACTCCATTTTTTAAATTTAGGAGAATTCCTCCTCCTCCATTCTCTACTGAACTTTTGGCTGATCCATCTGTATATGCATGGGTCCAATTGCTGTTCTTTTATGTAAGCGTTAGATTTTATTAGAAGGCAGCAAGTCAAATGGTTTGGCCATACAAGTAGATTACCAACTAACAGTATAACACAAAAAGCAATGATGTACAGACCAGATGGAAGCAGAAGAAAAGACCAACCACGCAAACGATGGACAGAGGAATTTTAAAAGTCCATGGGAATCCTGATACATGAAACCCATAAATGGGCACTCACCTGCTGTTTATACTTCACCTCGACACTGCAAGGTACTAGAATCAGTTAAAATACACAAACAGAAGAAATGTTTCTACTACCTTTCAACCTGGACACTGAGGTTAAAGACTTCTCAAACAGGAAATCAAATGGGATTGTGCACTCGGGCTCCAGATCGGCACAGAAGTTCCTGCCTTGCGTGCCGGGTGTGCAGCAGGTGCACATGCACGAGTGGAACCTCAGTCGACCCTCGTCCAGGTAGGGATGTGTCAGAGCATCGGCCGCTGTGATTCTTTTGTTCTGGGGAAGAAAGATGTGCATGTCTGTTGAGTTGACTGGGTGGAACACAGTGTTTTGTATATAGAAATTACTCGTTTTGTATTTAGAAATGACTAGTGTTTTGTATTTAGAAATGACTAGTGTTTTGTATACAGACATTCCTAGTGTTTTGAATACAGACATTTCTAGTGTTTTGCATAAAGAAATTACTAGTGTTTTGTATACAGAAATTACTACTGTTTTGTATACAGAAATGACTGGTGTTTTGTATACAGAAATGACTGGTGTTTTGTATACAGACGTTTCTAGTGTTTTGTATACAGAAATGACTGGTGTTTTGTATACAGAAATGACTGGTGTTTTGTATACAGAAATGACTGGTGTTTTGTATACAGGAATGACTGGTGTTTTCTATACAGGAATGACTGGTGTTTTCTATACAGAAATGACTGGTGTTTTGTATACAGAAATGACTGGTGTTTTGTATACAGACATGTCTAGTGTTTTGTAGACAGACATTTCTAGTGTTTTTATACAGAAATGACTAGTGTTTTGTATACAGACATTTCTAGTGTTTTGTATGCAGACATTTCTAGTGTTTTGTATACAGAAATTACTAAGCTGAACAGTTTTTTTTATACAGAAATGACTAGTGTTTTGTATACAGAAATGACTAAGCTGAACACAAGGATGACGCCACAACAGATAACTAACTCCCTCCCTTCCTCACTCACAGACTGGACTATCGCAGGGTAATACTGAGCAAAAAATACTGAGGACAACGTAGAATATTGTATGAGGAAAGCATAAAGAGATGTCCAACAAATAATAATATCAGCAGCATGAACTTCATTAAAACATCACATCACATGACAGAGAGGATTGGGATGTCATGATCCATGTCTACCCAAGACCAGGCATCACATCACATGACAGAGAGGATTGGGATGTCATGATCCATGTCTACCCAAGACCAGGCATCACACCAAAAGACAAAGAACAAATAGAGTTTCACAAGGAGAACTTCATTCATTCAGTAGCATGTCCTTTGCAGAACCTCGCTGACGTAACAACCTTCCGGAAAACTTCTTGGTTGTATGCAAGATGTCCCGCTCCGATACACTCATCTGGAGATCATCGGTCACATCCTGCATCCAACTTTGACCTTCCTCTTCCTCTCTTCCCAGGCATACTCTTAAAAATCTAATTTTTGTAAGTCTATCTGTCCCAAGACACAATTTATTCAGTTCTTTTAGATTTTGAACAGAAATAGATAATTGTCTTTTAATTTCTTTCATTGCGTCACTATTGTTGGCAATTAATAATCCAAGATATTCAAAATTCTCCACCACCTCCAATTTTTCCTCATTATATTTCTTTTATTGGAGAACTTGCTGGGTTTAATACTAGCATCCTACATAGTAGATGCACATACTGGGTTTAATACTAGCATGCTACATAGCTGATGCACTTACTGGGTTTAATACTAGCATTCTACATAGTAGATGCACTTACTGGGTTTAATACTAGCATTCTATATAGTAGATGCACTTACTGGGTTTAATACTAGCATCCTACATAGTAGATGCACTTACTGGGTTTAATACTAGCATCCTACATAGTAGATGCACTTACTGGGTTTAATACTAGCATTTTATATAGTAGATGCATTTACTGGGTTTAATACTAGCATTCTATATAGTAGATGCACTTACTGGGTTTAATACTAGCATCCTACATAGTAGATGCACTTACTGGGTTTAATACTAGCATCCTACATAGCTGATGCACTTACTGGGTTTAATACTACCATTCTACATAGTAGATGCACTTACTGGGTTTAATACTAGCATCCTACATAGTAGATGTACTTACTGGGTTTAATACTAGCATTCTACATAGTAGATGCACTTACTGGGTTTAATACTACCATTCTACATAGTAGATGCACTTACTGGGTTTAATACTAGCATCCTACATAGTAGATGCACAGCTTCGTGGGTGGCCTGCTCTGACAATGAGTAGAACTGGTTCAGTGCCGCTGGCTTGTGAGGTCGTGACCGGATGTAGTCCCTGGCGCCCTGGCAAGCTGTGGGCATGTCTTCGTAAGATGGAGTGCCCAAGATCTCTGTGATTTTATCCAGCTGTGAACACAAAATGGTTGTGTGTGTGTGAAAACAGACGAGAACAAACCAGACAACAGAAGAGGAGAAGGTAAATCCTTCTAAACCTCCATGTCTACTGACGTCAGCATGGCCGAATAGATACGAGCACTAGTTCTTAAACATCCGGTGTGTTGATGCTCAGGTAGCGGGTTGAACCCTTACACCGGTCAGCTGAACTTGAATCTTGACTTCTCTATGAAAATTACAAGTACCTCTGAAGTCAGAGTAAGTTCGCATGATGGTGAGGGACACTGGTGATAGGGAAAGCTAACCACATGCGCAAAATCCAGTCCAGTGCTACTAGTCAGTTGGACTTCAACGTGGACTTCTCGTTCAGAAAGCAATGGCAACTGCCACATGGCGTTTAGACATAATGACGTCATCGGAATGGGCGGTGGAAAATCAGATACGGAGTTTCCCATTCAGACACTAAAGTGGATGTCAACAGAGGAATCCAAGGAGAATGTGGAGAACGTCAGAACACGGCAACGGGAGACGCTGTGACTTTGGGATACGAACAAGATGTTTTTCTGAAGGCTCGATGTGAAGGTGACACCTGGAGGCGGTAATTTCGTGATGAAGCAGCTGGGAGTCCGGAGAGGAATGTATTAAAGACAACACAACAGTAGAAAGACCGGGTGCGGATACCTAGACTTTTATTTAATCAGTTGAACTGAGGATTTGGATAATTAAGCCTCAAGGGCAGCGAGCTGGACTTAGAGCTCGTAGGTAGATGTTATTTAAGTGAGCTGCCGATCCTGCGTATAGGGATCAGCTCACGTTTCTACAAGAGTATATACTTTGTCCTGCGGCGGAATAAACGTACGTCTTTCGCTTGCTCGATTTGAGTCTGCCATATGTTCATGATCCTGTTGGTAAGATAGAACATGTTTTGTTGTTCTGATCTGTTCTTGACGAGTTCAATTTGAGTTGCTTTAAGTGTACGGTCCCGTGGGATTTAGAGGACAGGCACTTCAAGACACTTGGGGGTCGTCTCTGGACTGTTTGTTTGTCAACACAGATTCCCCACCAATTTCCATAGCTGATCATAAAAGAAATTACGCGCCAGCGGCACATTCCACACCGCGCTACACAGAAAGAAAGAAGGAGCACATGAAAATCCGCGTCATAAAAATGCCGGAACAACAGCCGAAATAAATGAAGGGAAAGAGCATTGTGTGATAAAGTAATATCAACAGGTGAAATTAAAACATCATAAAAACTGTAAGTACGTACACAATTAATACATAATAACTCAATCATGTTCAAGAAGTACGATCTATTAAGCATATCAAGTTTGCACCAGATGCGCAAAAACATTCCACCTTATTGAACACACCACAGCGCTATGAAATATTAGAAATAACGAACATTGAGTAATAATGTAACTTATTTAAGAACATTATTTATTTAAAGAATATACAGTTACAACTATAAGTCTACGTGAGAAAAGAAGATGGTGGTTACATAAGAGATATGCGAAAACAATCGAAACCATGGTCGACATTGAAAAGGAATTATGTCGATGTGAGTAGGCCATAAGATCTAAAGAAACACTGCACTGCCACAAGTGTACACCACAATATTGTACGATAACACAGCAATGGACACTGTACATTCGAGAATTGATGAGTTGCTCACGAATTTGATTGCAACTGCTCAAAAGTGACTTTATGCTAAACAATCTGCGGAATTTATGAAGTTCGTCATGATTCAAGATTATTATCACATTTATCGTTGGACTGTTCCACATAGGATGGAGTGTACTACCGATCTGCAAGTATAGTTTACTCTATCAGAAAGACATTCGTTATTTTACGAACATTACTAACAGTTTTGACTTGGTTGTTTAAAACGCCAAAGATTTTGACACCACACACGATTATATTTGATGCCGACACTCTGTCATAAATTCACTATCGGCGCAAAGGACATTCGATACGTCTATAGACATTATTTATTGTACATGTCTGAAAACTTGCTGACGTCGGATGTTGGAGGATGCTATACACTACCATGAAGATTACCTTCGCCACATAGATTGTCATCTCTCAAGGAAGTTTAGGTGTGACATTCAATTGGTCGCTACACGTTAGATATCACGTCAGGACTTATTATATATACTCTTACTCTGATACCCTGACGCCAGGACATTACAACACCATTACCCACATACCGGACAACAACTCTCACTTCAAGACGACACGTACACGTACACGAGGACATACTATTTTGAAATCACAGAGGATTTCGTTACATTTGAAGAATTCAACTCGGTCAGTCGGGACCGAACATTAACTCATTACGTCGACATCTACGGACAACGGTAACGTTTGGACACTGATTGACTGTACACGGATACACTACACACGTCAGGAGGCTACTCACTTTACACTTCAGCGGTTACACATCGGAACGTTATACGGAGTGACATTGTTCTTATTGGGCGTGATACCATTCGTTTTCACGAATACTCCATTGTGGACATTAAGCGTTCCAGTACCCACAGCATTCAGCTGCTATAACTCAAGTATCGTCGAAAACACCCAAGCCAATCACGTTTCTCAGAAATTGGTTACGAACCGCGTTGGTTCGGGTTTGTACAAATTTATTGTACTTTCGTACAAGCAAGGAGCGGTCTACTTCCTTATACAATTCCTTCCCTTGGCATATCGTCGTTAACATATAGGATGTAAATTATCGAGCATTATATTTACGGACACGAGAACCTGAAAAAGGCCAGTATATGTTATTGTTGGTTAATGTGTTATTGTTGATAAATGAGGTGCCTATTATTTAATAATGAGTAAATTAATTCAAAAATAGATAGTGTGGGCGGTTAGAAGGGCATTTCTACATTAAGCAAGGACACTTGAATATTGTGGGTGTCAACACATAAATTTTGTCTGGGATTAAGTATAGTAGTAATTTTTATAAAAGGGCTATTTTATGAAAGAAAATATCGAATTACGGCACTCGTCAGTCGTCTTCTGTCATTGTTGACTGTCTAGTATTATATATTCTTTATACTGAATATATTTCTTATATTATTTTCTGTTATTTACAGATAATAACACTTCAGATATATAGATAGCAAGAAGTTACTGAATTTCTTTATTGTTCAAGTTTACAGTGCTGTTGAGTTACAGTTCACATGTCGTTCAACAGTTGTTATATTGATTCTTATCTGAATCAAACATATTTACATTTTTGCATTGTCCTATCATTTGTCAGCTAGATTATTGTACAGGTAGGACAACATGTCGACACTACAATATTTCACGGAGTTGGGTGAGAAGAATGGTTTAGCTGGTGCGGACCTTAGGAATTGGGTGCTGCAAGAATTCAGAGCTCAAACCGCACGTGAGTGGATGGGAAAACGAGAAAAACATGCAACAGAGCAACTTCAAGCTACGCGTGAACGACAAGAACGACAAAAGAAATGGGCACTAGAGATGGCTATCAAGCAGAATGAGATAGCTGGAATAAGAAAAGAGTTAACGGCAAGACAGATAACCGCAGTCGCAGAGTTAAAGGCACTGGAACATGAAAAGAGGGTAGCCTTGCAACGCGAACGAATAGAGTCTAGAGAAAAAGAATTAACGTTGCAACGTGAAAAGATATCTGCAATGAAGAGAGAGATGGAAGAAAGGCGGATAACTGGAGAGGCAGAAATCAATCAAAAACGACTCGCACTTCAAAATGAGAATATTACAAAGGAAGCAATGTGGAAAGAGCGTATAAGACAAATGTATGAAAGTAATCACACAAGTAAAGTATGTGCTACAGTAGTGAAAGAACCAATCAGCCAGAGATTTCGTTCAGAAAGGAACTATAGAACACAAGTCTAACGAAACACTTACAAGTACAAATGCCCAAATTGAAACAACAGAAGAAGAAGAAGAAGAAGAAGAAGAAGAAGAAGAAGAAGAAGAAGAAGAAGAAGAAGAAGAAGAAGAAGAAGAAGAAGAAGAAGAAGAAGAAGAAGAAGAAAGATGCAAATAGCACAGGGTACATCAACGGTAGACATGCATGATACAATGCTACTGAGTGATAGCATAACGGTAATTAATTGCAAATGCCAAGATTTACACAAAGTCAACGAACCCAAACATGAAGAAATAACTGATACTCAAAACCAAGGCAAACTAGATTATTTGTCGGTAAATGACATATTTTTGAAACATTCAAAAAAGAAACCAAAAGTTACACGCATTGGTTGTTACACACAAAAGTTACATGCACAACAAGCGAGGAAACATAGTGTAAACGGGTTCATACAAACAAAAACGCATATCATAAACATGCACACAGAAGTGAAGAAGCATAGCACAAATATACACACAAAAGGCAAGAAATGGATTACATACATACGCACAGAAGTCAAGAAGTGTGGCACTAACAGATACACACAATCAAAGAAATACGTTGCGTGCGGCATTACAATTATCCATTCACAAATTAAAAGAAGATACACAAGACTGAAAACAATTACATTGTTCCAATCAACAAAGTTACAATGTACAAATATTGGCATGAGTGCAGAAGAGAGATTCTACAGATTTGAAAGAAAGAAAGAAAGAAAGAAATTAAATGAAAGGAAGAATAAAAGAAAACAATAAAGAAAAATAAAATGGGATGAATGTGAAAGTGTTAGGTTCATATCAACACATAGTACACTACAGACACATTAGGGTCTTATTACTTAGTTATACCAGATGTCACTGTGTAAGGTTATATTTGTCAGAATTATTCTCACTATTTTTCTTCACTTAAGTGTGTGAAAATATGTTGGTTCTCTATTCTACATATAATTGTTCGTAACTATATCGTTATTAGAGAACTTAATAATTTTATGAAGAGTATTTGATTTAAATATTTATTATATTTCTGATTTATTATCTTAGAAATCTTGAATCTGTGAGATATGATTCTTCACAAAACTGTAAGAGCTACAACTCAATTATAATCTTGCCGATATTTTAAATCAACTATAAATATAAATATTTTATTCAATTTATTCAATCCTAGTTTATTATAGTTGTTTGTTCATAGAGTGTTTGGAAATATGTGTTAGATAGCACCGAATTTACTGGCAATACACACACAGATCAACAATTACATATTATTAATGCAAATAGCTAGTTTAAATAGTTGGATACTTCTGTCAATATGTGATTTTGACAGGATGATAAGAAATTTACGTGAGGAGGAACCGTTGAGGCATGGAGAACTTTGGGAACTTTGACTTGTGTGGGTTTTCTCCTGTATCGAGTTTTCACTTGGATGGTTTGTGACTAGGGGTAACTACTGTAAAGGAAAACTGGTGAACACGTATTGTGATATGAATTGAACATTGTATAATATTATTGTGTGTATATAGAATTTAATTTAATGAATTGTGATAATAGTTGATTAGTTAACGTAGTTAGATTAAATACTATGTTAGTATAGTTATATTTTGATCATTGATCATTAGTTATTATTACTTAATTCCGAGTACGCCTAAAATTATGATGTCATAATACTAGTCCCCTACCTACCCGTTGGATAAGATTAAGATTTACGACATAGCGGTCGAGATAAAAGTCATTGTGTTTACACTGCTATGTGTCTTGAAGTGCCTGTCCTCTAAATCCCACGGGACCGTACACTTAAAGCAACTCAAATTGAACTCGTCAAGAACAGATCAGAACAACAAAACATGTTCTATCTTACCAACAGGATCATGAACATATAGCAGACTCAAATCGAGCAAGCGAAAGACGTACGTTTATTCCGCCGCAGGACAAAGTATATGCTCTTGTAGAAACGTGAGCTGATCCCTATACGCAGGATCGGCGCTCACTTAAATAACATCTACCTACGAGCTCTAAGTCCAGCTCGCTGCCCTTGAGGCTTAATTATCCAAATCCTCAGTTCAACTGATTAAATAAAAGTCTAGGTATCCGCACCCGGTCTTTCTACTGTTGTGTTGTCTTTAATACATTCCTCTCCGGACTCCCAGCTGCTTCATCACGAAATTACCGCCTCCAGGTGTCACCTTCACATCGAGCCTTCAGAAAAAACATCTTGTTCGTATCATAAAGTCACAGCGTCTCCCGTTGCCGTGTTCTGACGTTCTCCACATTCTCCTTGGATTCCTCTGTTGACATCCACTTTAGTGTCTGAATGGGAAACTCCGTATCTGATTTTCCACCGCCCATTCCGATGACGTCATTATGTCTAAACGCCATGTGGCAGCAACCTACTGAATGTAACATTGCCTATAAAATAAACATGGGGTTGGCATTGATCCTGCAGGACATGCAACATTTACAACCCATTTTTACGAGTTTGGGTCTACCCCAGTTGGTAGTACCTTTGATAAGGATGGCTGTCACTGCCCTTTTCAGGGCCCATTTCCCACTGGTTCAGGTCTGACATCCAGCTCACGCCTGCAGCTCCTAGTAGCTGTCAGCATGCAACAGAGGCCACACTTCCACACCCTCGGACAACGGCTGTGACAGGCCGGCAAAACCAGGCGAGGGTAACCAAT
>JACEFZ010012665.1:10000-115000 GCA_014155875.1 Cepaea nemoralis | reverse complement strand
ATATAGGAAAATGTACGCACAACTATTAGAACAAAGAACTATTGCATTCTTTATGTACAAAGAGTTACTCGTTTTACTGGCTAGGCACAAAGATGTACAAAGTCGGCTCTGTGGCGAAGAATTACGAATGCATTTCGCAATCACACGTTCGAAACACAGCTGCGGGCGATTTGAAAGGAGACCGCCTTGCGTTGGTTTCCATATAATGGTATGTGTGCCGGTCGTTCAGAAAGAAATGACAAACTACTGAACATAACCTTGTCCAGCCCCTGGGGGGGGGGGGGGGGCCTGCGTGGTCTCGAGGTATGGTGTCCGCCTCGAGTGCTGGAGGTCCCGGGTTCAAGCCCCGGTATGGACCGGGATCCTTTTTCACGTGGAC
Source organism: Cepaea nemoralis (assembly GCA_014155875.1). Lineage (NCBI taxonomy): Eukaryota > Metazoa > Mollusca > Gastropoda > Stylommatophora > Helicidae > Cepaea > Cepaea nemoralis. The sequence goes on along the minus strand of JACEFZ010012665.1, from coordinate 114,621 downwards.
ATTCTAGTAACAAAATTTCCCCTGGTCTCTGGGTAGTGAGATCTGACGCCCGTGTGTATTGTTGCGCACATAAAAAATCCCTTGGCAGTTGGAAATCGAAAAAGAGTAGCCTAACGGCGCTGCCTGGGCAAAATTTCCAGTTAAAAATCTACCCAAAGTGTTTCAGGATCCTCGCCGTGCTACGGAGTTCGTGCACTGAGCTGAGTTTCTCCAAACTCAGGTTTGAGTTAGGAGAAGAACGGAGCACTTATGGGTTACACCCGTGTGCCGTGATGTTGATCCATCGACTAACTAACTAACTAACTAACTTGTCCAGGAATGACAAACAGCCAAAAAAAAATTGCTAGAGTACGTCCTGTAAAAGATATGCGAATTAACTTAACAAAGATGTGTGTAAGCGGGACATGATTGATACGGGCACTGATATTGCACCTTGGGAGCAAGTCGCCGTTGATCGTGTTGCATGGAGGGCAAAGATGAAATATGAAATAAAGACAAAGAAGAAAATTATTGCAGATAAGTAGTAACACACTGAGCGTGTGAGACGTCATATGGCGCGTCATGGTGGAAATGACCATGTGTTCACATGCAACCTAACATTTACCCGGCGAATTGGTCTAATCAGTCACATTCGCTACAGCAAAGGGTTGTATTATTATTCCTTATTTAAAACACAATGTAACAAACTATTCTGTGTCCAGACGGCAATTTGCCAGTAGTATATTTTCCAACAGTAGTTTGCCCTTTCCCTCAGTTGGTATTAAAATGTTTTCTCTCTAAACCTCTTTGTGATTGAGGGCCAGGTCATCCGTCGCTCTCTGCCATCAGCAAACTGTACACAGCTAGCAAGAACCCAGCTGTCTTGTGTGGGGTGTCTGTGTGCGATAGAGGGCCAGGTCTTCCGTCGCTCTCTGCCATCAGCAAACTGTACACAGCTAGCAAGAACCCAGCTGTCTTGTGTGGGGTGTCTGTGTGCGATAGAGGGCCAGGTCTTCCGTCGCTCTCTGCCATCAGCAAACTGTACACAGCTAGCAAGAACCTGGCTGTCCGTGCCTTACCTTTTTGTGGCCCTCCGTAGCGGTGTGGTCACGCCACCTACCCCGTGCTCCGAAGGTTGTCGGTTCGATTACGGGCTCCGCCGTCCGGTTCACGAGCGTAATTTTCTCGGACTCCTGGGGGTCGTCGCTGAAGCTATGGAGTTCGTGCTTTGTGCGATGCTTTCGGCAGGCCGCCCTGCGGAAAGAGATCGAGTCATATGGGATAACACACGGTGTAATGAAGTCGATCCTCTATTTTACACCCTTTTAATGCGTGTTTGTCGATTTATTAATTGCACGCGGCTGAGCGAATCCGTCTGAATTGTCTACAACATTTCCCTAAGATTTAACCTTAACACAAAGATTGACATTTTCCCCTATTTTGATTGGAGGGAGGGTGGGCGAAAGAGAAGGAAACAGGATACACAAGGTACTGACAGAACAGACGTCATCCCCACAATCCAACCCACCCCTAGGCACTCCGCCACCCCTCCACCACTACGTCAAGCCCGCTCGTTGGTTTTGCACGAGCTGGCGTTTGCCTGTTATCTGCACGAGGCCGCGCGCGAGACAGCCGACCTGCTCAAACAAACAGACGGGAGATTGTGTAAATCTTGTAATGGAGTTTGCTCGAGTTTCTTTTTTCTAACAAAGAGGTGAGTGTGGGGGAGAGACGAGACGAGAGGAGGGACAACGCTTTGTTTATCCATGAAACAACTAATAAACTTTATGGCGTTATATATTAACGTTTATTTTTATTTTCACCCCGAAACAAAATAACATTTTTATGAGGCGCGCAACTCATTACTTTATGGCCATACTTGGCAAAATTATATTTGCATATTGCATAATAATGCTTCATTTGTTTAATATCTTCTATTACTACTACATTATCTAGATGCGGGAGTTGAGGGAAGTGAACTGCATCCCCTGCAGATAGCTAGCTCATGGATCGTGCTGATGTTATTAATGCCCTCTGACGCCAGTGAATCCACTTCGTTGTCCAGAATGAGAGACTATGGGGTAAGAATTAGCACGTCCAGACACGAGAGGAACATCGCCAGAATGAAGCTGCCTGGTCTACCAACAACAGAACTGGCACTATTAGCATTAGCCGCCGGACGCTGAGGACATATGTTGGCGGAGCACCTATGGACTTGTCCGGAGTGCAATGATGATACCCCAACAGATAACATATCTAGATGCCCTATTTCTGTTAATGTCGTGCCATTCCGAATTGCTTATTCTAAAACCGTATATGTATGAGATACACGAAAGCATATACCATTTATAAGAGCTACACTGTGAGAAGATAACATCAAGAGATAGACGACGAACAGAATGTACAATCAAGGCCAGAGACAGACAGTGTTGGAGATCCATCGCAGTCAACCTTCATTGTAGAGGCGGCACCTGGTTTAAATTGAAATGATGGTGATGTTGCTGCATATAATGGGCTCACATACCCACCCTAAATGGATCTTTTTGTGGCCAAACGATTCCGGAATCGAGCCAGCCGCATAAAATAAGTACAGGGTGGTATTTGAAAATACAGGGTTTTTGAAAATACTGCCGTTCCAAGATGTGTATTTACTTTTTATGTTGAGGAAAATGCCAAGAATACCATGGACAGACAGAAAAACCAATGACCAAGTACTACAGAAGACAAATGAAAATCGTAAATTGATTAGAGAAATTAGACGTAGACAGTCAAACTTTTTTGGACATGTTATGAGAAGAAATGGATTGGAGAACTTGTGACAACTGGTAAGATCGAAGGGAACAGACCAAGAGGAAGACCGACAGGAAAATACCTGGTTGGCTTGGCCACGTGGCATGGACGAGACAGGAACACTGAGCTGATCCACAACGCTGGTGATCGAGTGAAATGGCGAGTCATGACCGCCCACGCTTTCCGGCATGGCACATGATTGATTGATTTATGTTGCATGAACTCCACAGCGGGTGAATACAAAACTTGGAACGGCAATATTTTCCACACACACACACACAAAAAATGGAAAAAAACCAGTCATTAAACATACACCCTAAATCTCTATCTGCTCATGTTTTGGAGGTATAGAATAATCCGGCGGAGCACACGGTTAAAAACTCCGCCGCGGAGCACATGGTAAAAACTCTGCCGCGGAGCAACTACGATCATCAGAAGTAGTTCCTCACGCCCAATGTTTCAGCCCCTTGACCTACCTTACAATCTCAGGAGGCGAGTCCGTCTCCAGGCCCTTGTTCCCACCCAGCGCAGTCTGATCGGAAAACTGCTGTTTCTCATTGCGTTTTATTACTTTGCATTTCTTGTCGAAATGTTCGGCTCCCACTCATTTACCTTGGATCTTCACTGAACCGTTACCATCTCCTGGCCCTGTCCCCATGACACCACAGACTCTCACGACTGTCTTAATAAGAGTAGCAAGGTGAAGATTCATTCAAGCCATTACCCTCTTTAGACATAAATCACCTTCAAATTAACATCCTCTGTGGTGACACCGTGATCAGCTATTTGTGGCTGACTCAGTCACAGGATTATTAATCTGAGCCAGGGATGAACCCTAATATAACTCCTCTTAGAGGTTGAACGGGGTAGGGATAATAGTATAATCGAAATCGAAGATTCGCGTTAGTATCACAGCCTCGGATTCTGAGACAATTTTGTTTTAAAATGTTCATTGTCTCTTCATTGTTCTCATTTTTGTTTCATCATTTCTTTCTTTTCGTCCCGTTCTAATGCCTTAATGTAGTCATTGGAGTGTCTTCTCCGTGATTACATGTTGTGTTTTGTGTATATAGTTGTTTGCTGATGAAGGCTAGTCGCCGTAAGGTCCTGTGTTTTCCTTAATTCTGTTCTGTAAAGCTGCATTACTTTGTGTTATTTTATATTGTTTATATGTCCACAGCCTTACCGCAGTTCCACTCATTTTATTCATATTTTGTAAACACAAGAAATAAATGGGGAGAATCGTTGAGGCCACTAAGACGATTACATAAATGGACACACATAGTATTATTTGGCACTCACAGAAGTAGAAGAAGGAAATAGAGATTAGAAGACGCACAAGACAACATAAAATTTGAAAGCTATAATAGTTACCATCCGGGATCGAACCTGTCGCCTCCAAATGACGACGGCGCCTCGCTGCAGGAACACGTGTACTTCGAAGCACGACCAACTAGACACTCCTTCTTTATTCATATTTTGGCTGCGCGTGTGTTCGCCAAGCATCATCAAGTGCCATGCCGGCAGGCGTGGGCGATCTTGGTTCGCCATAGTTCACCGTTACCAGTCTTGAATCTGATCTGTGTTCTTGTCCCGACCATACCATGATGATCTCCATTGCCTTTCTTTTCATCACATGACCAAAGAAGTTTGTCTCTTTCTTGTGGTTGTTTATAATGTTCTCCTTTTATTAGCATCTTCCAGTCAATCGTTGTTAGTTACTCTGGCAGTCCAGACAGAGTATTCGCAACCTCGTCTCAGGAGCCAGATCTCCGTTGCTTCCACGAGCTTCCTAATCTGTTGCATTTTTTTTTAAATTTGCGCTAGCTGGCTTTGAACTCAAGCGTAGTGCATACATGTGCTATTGCTGCTAGTACACTGGACTAATGTTAGCTTTCCCCACTACCAGTGTCCCTCGCCATCAGGCGAACATACTCTCTGAGCTACTAGTAATTTACGTCCCCATGTCAGAGAAGAGAAGCCACCATTCCAGTGTCCCTCGCCATCAGGCGAACATACTCTCTGAGCTACTAGTAATTTACGTCCCCATGTCAGAGAAGAGAAGCCACCATTCCCCATTACCAGTGTCCCTCGCCATCAGGCGAACATACTCTCTGAGCTACTAGTAATTTACGTCCCCATGTCAGAGAAGAGAAGCCACCATTCCCCATTACCAGTGTCCCTTGCCATCAGGCGAACATACTCTCTGAGCTACTAGTAATTTACGTCCCCATGTCAGAGAAGAGAAGCCACCATTCCAGTGTCCCTTGCCATCAGGCGAACATACTCTCTGAGCTACTAGTAATTTACGTCCCCATGTCAGAGAAGAGAAGCCACCATTCCAGTGTCCCTGCCATCAGGCGAACATACTCTCTGAGCTACTAGTAATTTACGTCCCCATGTCAGAGAAGAGAAGCCACCATTCCAGTGCAACCGGCCGGTGTAGGAGTTGAACCAACTAACTCGGCATCAGCATACCGGATGGTAAAGAACGTGTGCTCTTATCCATTCATTCATGCTAACCTCATTTCTTAACCTGCGCATTGGCGTCCCTTGACTCACAACAGGCTCTACATAAAAGAATATTTCAGTACCCCTCTGGCGTGCATAAGAAACTGTTCATTGTTAATACTCAATGAGTGCTAATCGATACCCATAAATTAATGTATCTAATTAAACCACCATCAAACAGAAAATCACACATCGATTCTGGAATTAACAAACATGCAGTACAAATCCAGAAACTGTAAAATGAATGCAGAATCGACTCACTGGAAAGAAATCGACACAAAATTAATTCTGGAATTGAAAAAAACCCGTTCCCAGACTCCTCTTTGTGAGTTTACAGTAGGCTGGGTTTTGTCAATGAAAGTCTACACAAGGGAATGGCCGACAGGAAGTCATAATGTGGGCAACGGCGATGCCCGGCTTTGTCAACCCCTGCTTTAATTCTGTGTTTGCGTGAGCTTCTTTCTGGTAACCTTATGGTGATGCCTTTCGTGTTGGCCTGTGAGCAGACAAGGGGATTTGTTCATCTGTGCCTTCTCGGGTTTTGAAGACGGGACGTGTGCGCGAGCTCAAAGATTTCCCCCAGTCAAAGCTAGTCGTGCGGAACGAATGGAATAAAACGCTGAGACATAACGAGGGTGAAGGCTATAGAGACATAAGTGGAGCAAAGAGCAAAAACTGAAATAAGAACAATAATTTTTTTTTTTTTGGGGGGGGGGGGGGGGCGTTTTTACTTGCTTTGAACTCAAACATGGTCCTTACACGTGTTACTACGAGAGTACGTTAATAATTAAGTCACAAATGGTTGTAGAAAAATAACTACCGTGAATAACAACTTGAAACAGTTTATTTTTATACATACATTGTCCCTTTATTTCTCAACATAATTTCCACCAACATTGATGCACTTATCCCATCGTTTTATCATTCCCCTCAAACCGGCTGCATAGACCTGCATGTTTTGTTTTCATTTACCGGCCATCCCACAGAACTGTGTGACTTACTTATTGACTCACCCTCGTAACTTTTTCTACCCAGCTATGCACCGCTTTACGGGACAAACATTTGTCAGCATAAACACTGACAACCCACCTTGGCGGGAGACATTTCACGAATGACGCCGAGGTTCAATGTGAAGTGAAAACATGGTTTAGACAGCCATTTGTGACTTACTTATTAACTTACCCTCGTAATTCTAGAACACTGGACTTATTTTTGCGTGTGGATTAGCTTTCCCTATTACCAGTGTCCCTCGCCATCAGGCGACTTCAGGGGTACTTGTAATTTACGTCCCCTAAGTCAAGTAGAGAAGCCATAAGGGGGGCTTGGCCCGTTACCTCAGCATCAGCACACCGGATATTTAAGAACGAGCGCTCTTATCCATTCGGCCATGCTGAACTCCACGTATAAAATGAAGCCCATGGTGACTTGTATCACGCACATGAGCGCGGCGCCACATTTCAAAACTAGGGCACGGGGGAGGTTGCTCCCTCCTGCTATCCCCAACTAGCTTCGCCACTGCACACACACACACACACACATACACACACACACGAAGGAAATAACGCCCTGCTCCGTGGCGAAGGTGTTACGGATGCAATTCGTAATCCCGCATACCGCGTTCGAAACACAGCAGCGGACGATTTGGCAACAGACCGCCCTGCGTTGGTTTTTTACATGATATGGATGCCCGTCGTTCAGAAAGCAATAGCAGAACACTGAACGTAAACTTCCAAAGCGATCACAAACAGCAAAACAATATGCTGGGTTGACTGCGACGTCCTGTAAAGGATGTGAAACTAACTTTTTAACAAAGAATGCTGAGAACGTCAATTATCGGGCATAGAAAGTAAACCGCCGCGCAAATAACAAATGATGAGACATGAGGCACAAACAAAGCTGGCTGGTCACTGAAATACAACAAACGGCGCGGTTTGTTTCCACACAAAGCAATACAGGCAGGCAGACAGGCAGGCAGGCAGGCAGGCAGGCAGGCAGGCAGGCAGACAGACAGCGAGACTGAAAAGAAAGAGAGAGAATAAAGGGATTAAAAGAAGAGTGGGTGAAAGAAGAAAGAGAATGAGAGAGAAAGAAAGCAGAGAGTTAGAGAATGAAAGAAGAGAGTGATAAGAGATAGAGAGAGTGATGAGAGAGAGACGGTAAAATGAGAGAGAAGGAGAAGAGAAAGATTGAAAGAAGAGCGAGAATGAGAGAGTCTGAGAGCGAGAAAGAGAGTGTGTGTGTAGAAGAAGAGTGAGTGAAAGAAGAGAGAGAATGAGAGAAAGTGAGAGAGCAGATAGGGATTGGAAGAATAGCCAGAATGTGAGCGAAGGAAAGAGAGACTAAAAGAAGAGAGAGAGAAAGAGAGAGACTGAGAAAGAGAGAGACTGACATAAATGCCAGAAAAGAAAGAGAACGTGCGAAAGCAGAGAAAGATTGAAAGAAGAGGTACAATGAGAGATAAAGAAAGCAGAGAGAGGACAGAGAGAGTGGGTGAGAGAAAGAGCCAGACTATGTGTGAAAGAGAAAGAGGCAGTCAATCTCATTCAATGAAAGAGCGTTAAACCACTGCAGAAAGGGAGACCACTTAATCCGCTGTCACATGCAAACATCAGACGCCAAAAATAAAAAGAAACCAGCGGGCCAGGATTCATGAAGGACAGCGCAGAGACTCGTCTACTGGGAAGGGGAATGGCGCCACATATAAAACAGTTCCATCGACCGTTATTATAAATAGAATCACACAAGACAGAACACTGTCCGACCAATAGCATTCGGTGGTTTGATAGGCGGTGCTTCATACAATTAGACATGTTTGTCCACTTATATACATCTGTTACTGGCTCCCATATTCTCTGCAAATGTATCTTTGTCAATTGAAGAGAGAGGAAAAAGTTCTTAAAAAACTATATCGAGCCAGTCCTTATGCATGGAAGCGAATTACGGACAATTAGCACAACAGTAAGGAATTATTTGAAAGCTGTGGAGATGATGAGACAACAAGGACAGATATGATGAGCAATGGATGTATCTTGAAAGAAGCTAAGAGAACTGGTTACACGCATCAGAAGAAGATAGTCCACATTCTTTAGGCATGTCACGAGAAGAGGAAAGCTGGAGTATGTCGTTACAACGGGAAGGCGGGGGCATGGGGAGACCAAGAGAGAAGATGCTGGACAGTTCGATATAATGGTATAGAGCAGTGGTTCCCAACCTTTTTTGGCCGATGCACCCCTTCACCATATGTTCAGAACGTCATCCCCCACCCTCATTTTTCGGATTTTCTCCCTAAAGATTTCCCCTACACAGTATACGTAAAAATGGAAGCTAAATATAACAGCACATACTAGAACAAGTCTAGACGTTAGTTAGTCTTCCCTCTTGAGCCTAAGGCGGCGCATAGGGCAGAAGTCATGGCTCTCAATGTCCGGCGGTTCGCTGCTACCTGTTGTAGATCCTGGATGCTCACTTGGCCGTTGAATGAGCCTTCTCTGATGATGGTTCTACGCAGGGTCTCTCTTGGTCTTCCCCGTTTTCTTTTCCCTACTGGTGACCATAAGAGGGCTTGGTTGGGGAGTCTTGTCTTGTCCATTCTGAGTGCATGACATCTACTTACGTTATACAACGAATTTCAGAAGAGCGTGAAGTACAGAACCGTAAAGTATGGAGGGGGAAAACAATATCAAGCAATCGGTTCTTGTATTAACGCGATCTTGAAATAATCTTACCCCCCCCCCCCTTTCGAAACCTTAAGATTCCCCCCCCCCCCCCCAATGAGGAAATTCCCCACTGGTTGAGAACCACTGGCATAGAGGAATGTCGGTATCAGAAATGACTGGAAGCACGAGAAACAGAAGGCTGTGGACAGACTTGATCACCAACACCACACGACATGGACTAGAAGAAGATTGGCAGTATGTAACATGCATGTTAAACTCCAAGATAGGCCGGATGTTGGGGTTAAGAATCGGAGATTAACAATACAGGGTCACAGGTGTAAAGATTGGATTGTTATAGCACATAGAGGTCAGTCTGAGTCACCAGGGGACAAAGAGGAACGTGCTAGAGAAGGGATAGAACAAAGGGAAACCTAGAAAGGTATTTTCATAGGAACTGGACATTGGAATCAAAGGAAAAATAGATTTTCATGGGTGATCCCGAGAGAGAAGAGGATTGTGATGGGAAAGGGAATTCAGTCGGACAATCAGCCTGGGGCTAAGTTAGGGAACTTAGCCGAGAGAACTGGAAGTTTGGTGAAGTTAGGGAAAACTTCCGTTGGTTGCATTATTAAAGGTGGACAAGTTTGGCCCAAGGAGGTAGGTGGGCAAGTTTGGCCCAAGGAGGTAGACTCGGTAGGTTACAATTGGACTCTGTGGGAGTAACAAGTGAATTTTAGAAGGCCTTGTGATACATTTTCACAAGCCGGCAACATAGCCGTAGATATTCCTCATAATAACATTCAACATTAGCACCGCAACAGTACTGGTTTGTTCCATACTTCTACAATCCAAATTTTACAATAACTCATTGTCGGTGATTCAACCAAAAACTCCAACTGGGAATAGCGAACATAAATACGACACACAAAGCAGAAACTGGCCTATTTGTTCACCAGCCCAACACGAGGGAGAAAGGACCACTGTCTGACGCATGGCAAAATTTTACAACCTCAACATTAAAAGAGAATCAAAGTGTGAGAAGAAATAAAATACATGCTATAAGCAGTTAGAGAAGTTGATGGAAAATCCGAGACTTGGACCCTGAACTCTGTGTCGTCGTGTGGGAAGTCATTCAGAAGAGAATGGAGGTAAAAACAATATTTATTTTAATTTAAGTTAGTCTGTGAGCCTTTTCAAGAAGCCGGTGAGTCAATGTGTTGTAAACCATGTGGTTAGTTCTTAAGAAATTAATTTAGTAAAAACTAAATATTATATTCAGTTAACATAGTCATGGATAAACTGTACATTAGGAAAAACCACAGTGAGTTTTATTTTTCTCCCAGCTAAACAACTTATTTAATGTGTAAACATTAGACTTAGGTTGTACATTTTATTTCTTAAGAAGTTAAACTAAATCAACAGTGATTTAGGAGTGATTAACTTAAGATTTAGGAAGCTAAGAATACTTAGTTCACTAAGAAGAAACTATTTTAAATGTGCAAACACTGGTAAGACAAATTAGTGTAATGTATAATAGTTAAGTAGATTTTTTATTACGTGAGCACATGAGAAGTCAAATAGGTTTTTTTCCATGAGCACATGGGAGCCAAATAGATTTCTATAGGTATCATAATTTTGTGTAGTGGGTTAAAGCACCCATGTAGTGAGTCAAATGTATGTGGAATTAATATTTGTGAGGCACATAATAATGCTTAATCAACCGCCATGCAAGTGTGGTTATGATTCATGATGAATGAATGTGGATTGAGTATATCACAGAAATCTATGTAAATGATGAGAGCATGTGGGGATCCATGTGTAATTTCATTATTGCTAAACATGAGGAATCATCCTTTGTGAATCTCATAAGTATGCCTAATGATCACATAAGTCTATGTCATTGAAGAGAGCATGTCTGTGGGGATTCATGTGTGATTTCATTATTGTTAAACAGATGTGAATGTATCATTTGTAAAAGCACATCAGTATGCTTACTTATCATCCATGCCCATATAAATATTATGTCTGATGAAGGATGAGAATGAGTGAGATTCCATTGTAATGTCATTGGTGTTGAATCTGTGAATTTATCATGTGTAAAGCACATACATATGCTTGATTGTCATCCATACAGATATGATTGTGTCTGATGAATGAGTGAAATGATCATCCATGCACATATGAATATTATGTCTGATGAATGAGTGAAATGATCATCCATGCACATATGAATATTATGTCTGATGAATGAGGAGAATGAGTGAATGAAGTGACATGCTAAGAAGGAGTATAAGCTAACAGTCAATCTCATGATAGAAGGCAACTTTGATGTGTAATGTCCTGTCTATCACAAGAGAACATGTTCAGCATAACCCATACACTAAGTAATAATTTAGTGCACTCCGACGCATGACACCACTTTGTATTAAATATCATTCATGGTACCATCATCTGGTTTTGTGCCCTAAGCACGACACAACCCATATTACATATCACGCATACTACAAGCATCTGGTTTTGTATCTTAAGCAAGACCCCACTTTGTATTTCATCTCACCCCTGTTACAACATATGGTCTAGTGTCCTGATGATTGTAAGGATAATGAGGATGATGAATGTAATAATGATGATGATTGTAATGAAGATGATGATTGTAATGATAATGATGATGATCATGATAATGATATAATGATAATGATGATAATGATGATGATGATTGCAATAACAATGATGATGATGATGATAAAAAGGTAAAAGAATAGTACAGACACGGTGAAGAGGGGGGCATATACTCGCCTTAAAACTTTTGATTAGAAAAGAATTCACCAGAATACTATACAAGAATTGATACCATGATGTACTAATATTGTTTATAAGCAACTACTCATTGCAATAGGGAATGATTTAAAAACCTCTTAATGTATGAGACCTTTTTCTTTTAAGGAAGAAGGTGTAGAGAGATAACTAGGTACAGAAGAGGATGGTAACATAGTTGTCAATTCCAAATAATCAAGGTATTACTTAACCTGTAGACCTGAAGGACAGGCATAGGTAGAAGATGACACTGCACGATCTGCTAGTCTAAACCTTGAACACCTTGTAATGGAAGATTGAATGGAGAACAACCATTCTGTTGTGGATAACTATTAGAGAGCACCAAGACTCCTTACCCTACACTGTTTATTTTCCTAGGATCAAAATTCTTTTATGTATTTTCTTTATTGATTTCACTTGTTGTGTTCTTAGGAGTTTACAGCATTTCATTTCTAATGTCATATTAAGGATGTGATTAGATGTATGTTGATTGCTGAAATTTCAGGGAATGCCTAGATCCAGCTAGATCCAGACCTGACTAGGTTGAATGCAGCACTTTGTGAATGTAGCACCTTGTTGAGTGAGCACCTGGTTGAGTGATGCCCTTGATAGAGTAGTGCAGAAAGCTATTCACCTGCAAGATTTTCCTCGATCCATGAAGGACAGGTAACATAGATGTTATATTCTGGACCTAAAAAGGGGAAATTAGAGCCAATATTCTGCTCAGACCTGGAACAGATCAACACAAAGAAGAAAATAACATATAGTCATTGAGAGTTAGCCACAGGGATCCACAAACCTGGAAGTGGAGAAACAGGATTGTATTCAGTTCTTTTTTTTCAGATTACACACGCCAGTAGAAGTAGTGGCACTTTAATGATGGATAGTTATAGATAGATGTATATGTCCTTATTGTATTCCATGAGATTGTATTTTTTTAATGCAATGTTCAAAACTCAAGTTTATGTTTATTAAATCATAAAAATGAGGTCATGTCATTTATTGAGTGTTTTTCTTGTTGTAGTAAAATTGTTTTAATAAACACCCTAGATTAATAATTATTTAGTTGGTAGAGGAGAGGCAAGGAACCACCTAAGGATATTTTGGATACTCAGTAAAACCTTCATTGTTTTCCTAGAGGTATTCCTTGGTTCTCCGAAACTCTATTTAATGGTCCCAAACTACTGAGCCAGTAACAACTAAATTAATTATAACGGACAGGATCACACTGAGAAAGAGAATCTTGGTATCCTTTATCTCTTTGAGGTTGTCCAAACAACTACCATACATCCAACAGGCCTGTAGAAGGCAATATTGGTTTCACATGGAATTAATGTGTCTGCCATTTGTTTTTAATTGTTCCGTGAATGGTGCATTTTTATCATGTCTCTTCATAATCAATAAACTTGTGTGTGCGCAAACCAGTGCTCTATAGTGACGCATAGTTGTTGAGCAGTCATCCAGCACAATATTTGCAATGACATACACTAGACAAGACGCTCGAGCTCAGGATTTGCTGTCTAAGCAGTAACAATCCCAAAGAATATAGAAGAATAAATTTAAAAAATAAGCTCAAGAAACGTCTTACCTGCTGTATAGGGGCAGAGGCCTGGAACAAGATCCGTCGACTGAGCAACTCGGCGAAGATACATCCGACTGACCAGATATCCACAGCGGATGTGTAATGCACGGCGCCCATGAGGATCTCTGGTGCGCGGTAATACTGGGTGACCACTTCCTGGGTCATGGACACGCTCTCGTCTGGTTCCATGATGCGGGCAAGGCCGAAGTCACAAATCTAGTGGCGGGAAACACAAGATTAGGGGGAACGAATAGAAAATGAGGATGTAGAATATGACACAGTGCAGTGGTTCTCAGCCTGTTTTGGCCCATGCACCCTATTCACCAGATGTTCGGAACGTCATTCTCCCCTTTCATATTTCCTCCTTATAAATTCTCAAATTCTCCCTCCTCCCCCAGTATGCGTAAAAATGGAAGTTAAATTTAATAACACATACTAGAACAGGTCTCAATGTCTACATAAAATATGATTTGTAGGGTCTACTAACGTAAAATGAATTTCAAAGGGCGAGAAGTACAGAATTGTAAAATATGGAGGGAAAAACAATATCAAGTAATCAGTTCTTAACACAATCTTGAAATAATCTTAATTCCCCCTCCCCCTGGAAACCCTAAAATTCCCCCCTGTGGAAGGCGGGAAGGGGGAAAGAGAATTCCACACCGGTTGAGAACCACTGACATAGTGGGTCTTTGATTGCTTTGCCAAGCAGTGTCAATTCTCAGTAGAGGCAGAATTATCCCCCCCCCCCCCCCCCCCCCCCCCAATATTTGGCTGTTATCTTCAGTGAGTAACAAACTGGCCACCTATTCCTACATACATTGGGAACTACAAATGTGATGATTCTAATACAACATTCCTCCTTCGTGACTTAAAGTACAGATATGGGTGTCTACCCAGTTTTATAATAACGGATTCCAAACACTTCCACCTAATCACCATCATCAACAACAACATCATCATCAAGAAAAACAACTCTTTAATATCTTGAATTCATTTTTATAAAATTGGGCTTGCATCTAATCAACATCCTTATCAACAACATCCCCAACATCTTCATTAATAACACAAACAACTGATGTAATGTCTTGACACAGCCTGCATCTAATCATCAACATCATAATCATCATCATCATCAACAACAACCACTGGTTTGCTGCCACCTTCAGGCAGCAGTTGCATTTGGGAAGAAGAATTCCAGAGTGTGGTATCCCACCACTGTATTTGGCAATCATCATCATCATCAACAACATCACAACCACCATCATTGACTAATAACAACTAAAATAACTTACAACTAGCAAGAATAAATAACTAACCACAAAAACCAATAAACAACAAAACTAAACAACTAACAACAAAAACAAACAACTACCAACAACAACAAAAACAACAACTACCAACAAAAACAACAACTACCAACAAAAAAACAACTAACAACAAAACAAACAACAACTAACAACAAAAACAACAAACAATACTAACAAAAACAAACAACAACCACTAATAACAAAAACAAACTAACAACAAAAACAAAGAACAACAAAAACAAAGAACAACAACTAACAACCACCAACCTTCAGGCAGCAGTTACTGTTGACTAGAAGGTTCCCTGGCTTGATGTCCCGGTGCAACACCCGAGCTGTCTGCAGGTACTTCAATCCTGGACCAGAAACAAGTTTATACTCACTGAAGAACACTCAGACGGACATTCAGATAATATTCAGAGGGACATGCAGAAGAACTCAGAAGGACATGCAGAAGTTCAGATGAACTCAGAAGGACATTCAGAGGGACATTCAGAAGAACATGCAGAGAGATATCAAAAAGAACTCAGAGGGACATTCAGAAGAACACTCAGAGGTAGATTGAGAAAAACAGACAAGGGACATTCAGAAGAACACACAGGGGGACATTTAGAAGAGCATTCAGAGGGACATTCAGAAGAACAGTCAATGGGCATTCAGAAGAACTCAGTGGGACATTCCTGAAGAACACTCAGAGGGACATTCAGAAGAACAGAGTAATATTCAAAAGAACAGTCAAGAGACATTAAGAACACTCAGACAGACATTTAAAAGAACAGTCAGATGAACACTCAGAGGGACATTTAGAAGAGCACTCAGAGGGACATTCAGAAGAACAGTCAGAGGGACATTTAGAAGAGCACTCAAAACAGAGCACAGTGACCTTTTCAGCCATGTGTCTTTCAAATGAATGAGAGAAAGAGAGAGTGAGAGGGATCGGAGAATGAGAGATAAAGAGAAGAGAGAGTAGTAAAGAGAGATGGACAGAGATAGGAAGAGAGAGAGAGAGAGAGGTAAAGAGGGGGGGGGGGGGGAGACGAAAGAGACAAAATGGGGAAGGGAAACAGAGAATATAGAGAGAGAGACAAATAGAGGGCACTGAGACATAGCTGGATAAAATGAGAGAGATAAATAAACCACGGAAATCAACAGAAAGAGGGAGAGAAATGCACAAAGTTATGACTGGTCTATATAATGTCGGTCAATTATCTGATACACAAAACACACCACCACGTGCAAAATCGTCCTTGACTTTTGACACTGCCATAAGATCACCTCCTTCACTTTTGTATTTCTGTCAAATAACACAATAACCCCATGTCGGGGATATATCCTCCTTCTGTTCAACTGGGGATATCACTTTTGGCACTGAATCAATTAATGATGACCTCTCAAGGTCTAGCCATCATCATCAAGTGCCATGCCAGCTGGCGTAGGCGTTCCAGTCTGTCCACAGATCTCAGTCTTTCGTGTTCTGGATCAACTCTGCGGATGATATTCCTCCATGCCAGTGTCTCAATCCATACAGCATCATTTCTCTTGGTCTGCCTATGCTTCTCTTCCCCTCGATCTTTCCAGTCGTCACGATGTTCTCCGATGCCTCTCTTCTCATCACATGACCAAAGAAAGATATTTGTCTCTTTCTTATTGTTGTATATAATGTTCTAGTTTCATTAGCCTCTGTCGGGTATTCGCCGTTAGTTACTCTGGCAGTCCAAGGAATTCGCAACATTCGTCTCAGTAGCTATAGTATGCCAGTCCCCATGGCCTAAAGGCTTGCGAAAGCGAATCTGAACGTGAATCGTGAGACGCTTACCACGAGTTCGAAACACAGCGGCGACCGATTTGGCAGCAGATCGTGTCGCACTGGGGTTTTAACGTGTTGGTATGAGAGTCGGTCGTTCAGAAAGCAATGGCAAACGTACTGAACGTAAACCTTGCCAAGACATCAACAACAGCAGTAAAATACTGGTGTTGACAGCGATGTCCTGTAAATAGGATATGCAAATACAGCTCTAGTATAATCAATGTCTAGTACAAATGCAACATCACGACAACGACATACTGACCTCTGAGTATCTGGTACAAGAAGACCTTGACATGGTCTGAGGTGAGCGGTTGCGGTGAGACGATGATCTTGTGTAGGTCAGACTGCATGAGTTCTGTCACAACAAATCTGAGGTCAAGGTTAAGGGTCAATAGACTGAATTGTCACCCCTGTGTTTAGTCACTCATTGGGGAAGTACAGGAAGGTAACATTGTAAATTGATAAGCCTGTTGTAATAGACGATTAAGGAGAGTTGGTGTGTTACTGGATACCTCATGCCGTTTTAGCGAAAATCTAATTAATTATGAACAAGTCTGCAATGGGCTTGGGGTGAGTTGGTTTAGGGCTAATAATGCTCAATTGGGAGATGAGGATGATGATGATAATAATAATGGTGATCCCCTCTGATGTGTCTCCACCTTGACCACTAAGCCATTAACCCTTGGATGTGAGAGCCGGGCCGATACTCAACTATTGCAAAACGGAGGTGAGATGCTGAACACGCTCGATGCTTAGTTCAGATACTTGCTCGAAAGCTCTCAGCTGGGGGATTTGAGGATGAGAGGGCCTGGCCGTTACTCGCTCACTGCTGCACGGAGGTAAGGTGCTGAGCCGGCAGCACATGTAGCCTACCTCGTGAGCGGGTACTAAAGGTGAGAAAAGCGCACCAGTCGCACGAAATAGTTACGATGACAGTCTGTATCTATACTCATAGATTGAGCGTAGTCAAATGTGGAAAAACGTCTCAAAAACACGAAATAGAACGTTTGGCTAGCGAATCCATTACGTGGAAGTCCGAAGCGAAAGCTTGAGTGGATGTCGTCTGCAGACTGTCAGTCCCTGGTTTGTGCGGGGAGCGACCAGTGGTAGACGAAATTCCCAATACATGGAAGTGAGGAATTAAAGCAGCCATGAGCAGGAAATGGCGATTCCCCAGGTGAGCCAAGCACCAGAGCGTTATGGATCGGCTCTGCAACTATGAAAGCCTCCCTGGATGGCGGATAATGCCCATGGACTGTCCCTGCCTTCCTTGGAGGGCTGATCGTGAAGTCTTCGACCGTTCTAACTTGACCAGCTGGGATGTGGACGGCACCACAAAAGTGAGAGTTCCCCAGAAATGATAACCTGGTCAAAAACGCATGCAAAAGTCGGATGTGTTGGGTCTAGGCCCAAGGGTGCATAACAATACACCGCAATTATATCTGAAAAAAAAGGATGAACGCAGAAGAAGAAAGATGGTGATGATGATGGTGGTGATGATAATGACGGTGATGAAAAAGATGATGGTGATGACGATGACGATTAGGGTTAGTTTTCACGTTTGTGTGTTATCTCAAATTATGCGAGTGTGTTAGATCTTCCTGGCATCTTGTCACAACTTCAACATTTGCATCTAAAAGGAACTTAGTTATGTTTTCTCTATTTAACTGCCTGATGTGTGTGTGTGTGCGCGCGCGCGTGCGATCACGCGGCCGCACACGTCTATGCGCGTAAATGTATATGTGTAACCGAACAATACTGTGTGTGGGTGGGTGCAGAGCGAGAAACAAAAGATACAATGAATCCTGCCGCCAATCGTGTTGAGAAAACAATGGATCGGATCTTCTGTGTGAGACACACCACATAGACCGTGTCTACGCAGGGCCTCAGACTGCCCTATTGTCCCACTTGCTAAACCTGGAGGGGGGACGCCAGCCCGCCCCGACATGAATGGCGGACAAACACAAAGATGTACAAGCAGATTTACGATCACTAAAATCACAGCGACAGCCGTGTGGTCTATAGCCAACAAAGAGAAAAGAGTGACATAGATCACATTGGTTTAACGTCCGCTGTAAGAACAAGGGAACAAAGGGTGGGTAGATCAGGACAGCGTGAGTCATTCGTAAGGCTGACAAAGCGGTAGACACTGGCATTCTAGTGCAATGGGCATTAAAAATACAATTGCAGGTACTGATGGGCTTTCACAGAAGTAGAGGCAAGAAATAGAGATCAGAGAAAATACTAGACCAGCGTCGGACACCTACGGCTTTCAGGCCAAGCGTGGCACGTGAAGCGATTTTCACTGGCACGCTAAGTGGATTGAAATATAGGATATGATCTCATTAAGATCTTCAATTTGTAATTAATCAGAAGATTTAAAAAACTCAATAGCCGAAGTGGCCAAGCCGTTTGCCTCGAACTCCGTAGGTTGTGGGCTCGATTTCCGGGCTACGTCTTTCGGTTCACGAGTGCATTTTTCTCGGAGACTCCCGAGGGTCGTCACTGGAGCTATGGGGTTCCTGTTTTGTGCGGCGCTCTCGACAGGCCGACCTGCGGAAATAGACCAAGCCATATGGGACAAAACCACGTGCAATAAAGTCGATAATCTTGATTTTACAGACTAAATAAACTCCGAAAGGAGCATCGGGCAAGGGGTGCTAGACCCATAGTTTTACATACCAAAGGGCACTGGGGGGGGGGAAGGGGGGGGGTTATGTGGTCAGTATCCCAGAGGTCGCTTTTGCTTCCCATGATATTCTCGGTACTCATTTTAGGCTGAGTCGACCAGGGAGCCCGGGTCAATGTTTAAGAAATGTGAATCCACTCAGCTGTGGGTCAAATCTAGGACCCTCGGGGTAGGCTGGCGAGTGTCTAGCCACTGAGGATTCCCAGAATTCACTGGAGAGAGAAAGAAGAGAGAGAGAGAGAGAGAGAGAGAGAGAGAGAGAGAGAGAGAGAGAGAGAGAGAGAAATAGAGAGAGAATGAGAAAAATGAAAAAGGGTGAGAGGGAGAATGAGAGAGATCATGAGAGAGAGAGAGAGAGAATGAGAGAGAATGAAATAGGAGAATGACAGAGAAAGTATGAGAGAGAGAGAAAGTATGAGAGAGAGAGAGAGAGAGAGAGAGAGAGAGAGAGAGAGAGAGAGAGAGAGAGAGAGAGAGAGAGAGAGAGAGACGGACTGACGGACGGACATACAGACAGACAAACAGACAGAGAACAAAATACCGAAAAGGATTCGAGGTCTTGGCCTGAGATTGTTGAGACCAGACTCCATTAGGGACAAGAAGCAAACAGTTCCAAACAGAGACATCAACTAGCACCCAGGACTGTGAAACATGGGACATATCAACTGTGATGTCGCTATCACACATCACTCACTCCTAGCGGGAAACTGCTTCCAGATAATAAACAACAGAAGTGAAATATACGAAACTACAGGATGTATTTTTAATGACTGTGCAGTGTTTGAAAATGTTGCCGGTCCAAGTTTTGTATTTACCTATTATGTTGCACGAACTTTACAGAGGGTGAATACAAAACTTGGAACGGCAATATTTTCAAAACACTGCACAGTCATTAAAAATGGACCTTGTAGTTGCAAGATGAATATCGACGTCATCATCATGTGCCATGCCGATAAGCGTTAACGTTTCGCCAACTCACACAATCACCAAAGGATCATGAACTACGTCCGTAACACCTTGGCCACGGAGGGGTTCTGCCAACATACATTCAGCAACATCTAAGTAAATAAAATACAACGCAAAGGAAATGTACTTCAAGTACATCAAGTAAATATTCCACAATTTACCACACACACACAAAAAAACCTAACTCTTCCGTGAGCCAGGCAAATCCAATCATGCAACGAACAATATTGCTATTGGCACCTGGCCGTCTTGACAGAGGATAGTTTGTTACATTGTACTTCAAACAACACAGGGCGCAATAACCTCTCAATGGCACAAAGCCTGGGCTGAAACGCAGAGACCATGCAGCGTGATCCATCTCTTTGCCTGGTTTACTTCAGAGGAAAGCTAACGCCAATACATCTAGAACAACACTAGCTGCAGAATCAGCAAAGTAATATACAATCATAAATTCATAATACATTTATTATTAAAGTCCCGAATAAACGATTACAAAAATAAAATAAGTAACTTTTAGTTAGTTAAAAGTTAGTTGCATGATCTTTTACAGGACGTCACATTCAACCCCAGCATTTTTTGGTTGTTTGTGATTTCTTTGCAAGTTTACGTTCAGTGTGAACGATTTGGAAGCAGACCGCCTTGCACTGGTTTCCATACAATGGTATGAGTGCCGGCCGTTCAGAAAGCAACGGCAAGCTACTGAAAGTAAACTTGCCCAGGAATCACAAACAGCCCAAAAGAATGTTAGAATTGACTGTAAAGGATATGCAACTAATTTATACGTTTTACAATTATTTTTTTTTAGCATATCCTTTACAGGACTTAGCTGTCAACACCAGCATCTTTCAGCTGTATGTTGATCTCTTGGCAAGATTACGCTCAGTAGTTTGCCATTGCTTTCTGAGCGGCCGGCTTACATACCCCGTAAGTTACCGATGCGATTCGAACCACTGCTGATTTGAACCGTCATCACGTTACCGACGAGAGTATAGGAGATTACGGAGAAAAGTCATAACCTCTAAGCCACGAAGCCGGCGTTTTACAATTAGGCATGTAAAAGGTACAGGGTGTATTTTTAATGACTGTGCGGTGTTTGATAATATTTCCGGTCCAAGTTTTGTATTTACCTATTATGTTGCATGAACTTTACAGAGGGTGAATACAAAACTTGGACCGGCAATATTTTCAAAAAACTGCAAAATCATTAAAAATACACCCTATGTGTAAAATATTACTTGACTTTTTATATAACTAGTCTGGCACTGATAGCAAGCGGTCAACACGGCCAAGTGGTTACGGCGCTCACTCTTAAACTCCCTATGCGCTGCTGATGGTGGGGTAATGGTTTCATTCGACACACAGTTAATTAACTGGCTTAAACGATGACTTCACAACCTTTTCCTTCGTGCATTCAGACCTACAGAATGTAATGACAGACACACAGCAGGAAATTGCTTTGGGAACAAATAACAAATAAAACTTCTACTCTACAATTTCATTTTATTGTTAAAATTGTCGCGCAATCTTCCTGTAGACCTTTTCCCCTGGTCTTTGTTCACCAAATAGTAACCCAGACGAAGTAGTCGATCATTCATTTCAGTCCCTTAACCACTTCCTGTGAGTCAAAGAAGGCAAGAAGTGTCGATCATTTACCAAGACTTCCTGAATGCACTTTTATTAACAGTTTTACACTTTTATTTGTAACACATGCTACACAGACCATTATTTCCTTCCGCGTGGCAGCTTCCGCTAAATCTGTCTGTAGGCAATGTTAGTTAAAAATCTGTTGGTTGAAAGTTAGTTGTTAGTTAAAAGAACCGTTGAATGTTTATCGGTCTTTTGGTAATGTTAGTTAAAAGTACGGCTAAATCCGTCGGTTAGTTAAAAGTTAGTTTTTAGTTAACAGAACCGTTGAATGTTTATCGGTCTTTTGGTAATGTTAGTTAAAAGTACGGTTAAATCTGCCGGTTGGTTAAAAGTTAGTTGTTAGTTAAAAGAACAGACAACAGAGAGAAACCGACAGAAAGAAACAAAGTGAGACGCAAACGGAGAGATACTGACATAAAAACAGACACACATACAAATAGAACAGACGGAAACAGGCAACAGAGAGAACCTGGTAGAAGCAAACAGCAATAAACAGACAGATAATCACATAGAGAAACCGATAGAAACAAACAGCAATAAACAGATAGAGATAATCACATAGAAACTGGCAGAAACAAACAGAAAGAAACTGACAAAGACAAAAAAAAGGAGACAGGCATACAAAGAGAAATAGACAAGAGCGAAACAGAGACAGACAAACAGAGAAACACAAACAGCTAGAAACAGACAAAGAAAGACAAGCATCAAGAAACAATCAAAGAGAAACAGACGGGAAACAAAGAGAGAGAAAAAACGAGACAGACATACAAAGAGAACAAATAGAAACAGGGATAGCCAGTTTGTTCCTCTGCCTACTTAAGATCAAACCATCTTCCCCCTCCCCCTCCTGCCACCCACACACAAACACAATGACTACACGCCAGGCAGCTCAGTCAGGTGAAAATAATGAGTCGCCAAGGTGCACACCCAGGTGGCCTCAAATGTCACCTGGGCCGACCTGCACATTAGTGGGCCTGGAAAGGTGGAGGGGAGGGAGGGGTTAGGAGGTAGAGGAAGAATAGGGCTGTCTTTTATTCACCAATTATTTATGGGAGATTTGTTGGACGGCTTACACAGCATGGTGACAGCATCAGTCATTGACCTATCTACAACTGGAGAAAGAAAGAAAGAAAGAAAGAAAGAAAGCGTGGACACACACATTAGCAGAAATAAAAATAAGCACCAGTAAAGGGAAGGTGTGGGTACTGTAATCTTCAATTCACAAAAGAAACACAGTAACCACCTACGAAGTCTGTGAACAAAAACAATACAAACAACAACAACAACAAAACCAAAGGATCGCCAATTAATCTACAGAAACCAACTTCGTGAAAACAAAAGAGCATTTCTTTCGCATATCCTTTACAGGACATCACTGTCAACATCAGCATCTTTCAACTGATTGTTGATTTCTTGGCAAGATTACGCTTAGTAGTTTGCCATTGAAAAGAGCATGGTAGTCTGTGTAAAATTACCGTGGTAGACAATTCAAGTTACTGTGTGGACATGTGTGTTGTATATTTCAGCTTGAAAGACTTACCTAATTATTTTAAGTTTCTCTTGTGTGGTTTCAATAGAAGGGTGGTTGCTTAGCTGATCTAGAGTCATGGATCAGCTCCGTGTTCTTGTCTCGACCATACCATGTCGCCAAGCCATCTAGTTATTTACGTCACTGTCTTTTCCTTTTTCTTTTCCCATCAATCTTGCCAGTTGTTACCAGGTTCTCTCGTGCATTTCTTCTCATAACGTTTGTTACAGGGTTCTCTCGTGCATTTCTTCTCATAACGTTTGTTACCGGGTTCTCTCGTGCATTTCTTCTCATAACGTTTGTTACCGGGTTCTCTCGTGCATTTCTTCTCATAACGTTTGTTACCGGGTTCTCTCGTGCATTTCTTCTCATAACGTTTGTTACCGGGTTCTCTCGTGCATTTCTTCTCATAACGTTTGTTACCGGGTTCTCTCGTGCATTTCTTCTCATAACGTTTGTTACCGGGTTCTCTCGTGCATTTCTTCTCATAACGTGCTAACAGATATTTCGACTGTCTACGTCTAATTTCTTTAATCAGCTTACGTTGTTCATTTGCAACTTATAGGACTTGCTCATTTGTTTTTCTGTCTGCCCATGGTGTTCTTTGCAGTTTCCCAAGAAACCACATCTTCCCTGCCATTAGGCATTTTTTCAGTCTGTCTGCTTATTGTCCAAGTTTCACATCTATACAAAAGTACAAGTTCTACATCATCATCTATACTTGCCATCCCGATAAGCGTGGGCGGTGATGTTTCGCCATCTCACACGATTACCAGAATCGTGGATCAGCACCGTTTGTTCCCCTCTCGGCCATGCTACGTAGCCAAGCCATCTAGATCAGTTGTTCTCATGGGGGGGGGGGGGGGGGGGGGGGGGGGGGGGGGGGGGGAAGGAAAATGAATACCATTTCAAGATCGCGTTAATACAAGAACTCATTAGTTGATATTGTTTTTCCCTGCATACTTTACAGCTAAGTACGTCTCATCCTTCTAAAATTCATTTTATAAAGTCAGTAGACCACAAATCATGTTTTATGTGGATGTCTAGACTTGTTTTAGCATGTGCTATTAAATTTACCTTACATTTTTACGTATACTCTGTAGGGGTGGGGGATTTTGAGATAGGAAATATGAAAAGGGAGGGGGGGGGGGTGCCGTTCTGAAAATACGGTGAAAGGGGGGGGGGCACGGGCCAAATTTTTGATAGGAAGGGGTGGGGGGGATGACGTTCTGAAAATATGGTGAAGGGGGGCACAGGCCAAAAAAGGTTGAGAAACACTGATCTAGATATTCACCTCTCTGCGTTCCCCTTGTTCTTATCATCTCAATCTCGCCAGTTGTCACCAAGTTCTCTTGTTTATTTCTTCTCATAACGTGTCTAATCTTGACTGTCAACGTCTGATTTCTCTAAACAGCTTACGGTTTTCATTTGTCTTGTTAGAGACAAGGTAAAAACAGAAAACGCACAACAGTATCTCCCCCTGCATGTAGCGACTAACGACACCAGTATCTCCCCCAGCATGTAGCGACTAACGACACCTGTATATCTCTCCCCAGCGTGTCGCGACTAACGACACCTGTATATCTCTTCCCAGCGTGTAGCGACTAACGACACCTGTATATCTCTCCCCAGCGTGTCGCGACTAACGACACCTGTATATCTCTTCCCAGCGTGTAGCGACTAACGACACTTGTATATCTCTTCCCAGCGTGTAGCGACTAACGACACCTGTATCTCTTCCCAGCGTGTAGCGACTAACGACACCTGTATATCTCTTCCCAGCGTGTAGCGACTAACGACACCTGTATATCTCCCCCAACGTGTAGCGACTAACGACACCTGTATATCTCTTCCCAGCGTGTAGCGACTAACAACACCTGTATATCTCTTCCCAGCGTGTAGCGACTAATGACACCCGTGTCTCCCCCCGCATGCAGCGAATAACGACACCAGTATATCCCCCCCCCCCCCCCCCCCGCATGTAGCGACTAACGACACCAATGTCTCCCACAGCGTGTAGCGACCCCAGTATCTCCCCCAGCGTGTAACGACACCAGTATCTCCCCCAGCATGTAGCGACTAACGACACCTGTATATCTCTCCCCAGCGTGTAGTGACTAATGACACCCGTGTCTCCCCATCATGTAGCGACCCCAGTATCTCCCCCAGCATGTAGCGACCCCAGTATCTCCCCCAGCATGTAGCGACCCCAGTATCTCCCCCAGCATGTAACAACTAACGACACCAGTATCTCCCAACATGTAGCGACTAACGACACTAGTATCTCCCCAACATGTAGCGACTAACGACACTAGTATCTCCCCCAGCATGTAGCGACTAACAACACCAATATCTCCCCAACATGTAGTAACTAACGACACCAGTATCTCCCCCAGCATGTAGCGACCCCAGTATCTCCCCCAGCATGTAGCGACTAACAACACCAATATCTCCCCAATATGTAGCAACTAACGACACCAGTATCTTCCACATCATGTAACGACTAACGACACCAGCATCTCCCCCAACATGTAGCAACTAACAACACTAATATCTCCCCAACATGTAGCGACTAACGACACTAGTATCTCCCCAACATGTAGCGACTAACGACACTAGTATCTCCCCCAGCATGTAGCGACTAACAACACCAATATCTCCCCAATATGTAGCAACTAACGACACCAGTATCTTCCACAGCATGTAACGACTAACGACACCAGCATCTCCCCCAACATGTAGCGACTAACGACACTAGTATCTTCCACAGCATGTAACGACTAACGACACCAATATCTCCCCCAGCATGTAGCGACCAACGACACCAGTATCTCTCCCAGCTAGAAGCAGACCGAACAGACTACAGCAATACACGTTACTAACGCCGAACCGGGTGTAAATCAACAAGACCACCTGCGGTTTAAACGACAAAAATAACTTCGTTTCAATTCTTATTTCACCCCAAAAAGTCCACAGTAAACCCGAGGTGCAATGTGGTGAAATTTAAGTACCGCTTTTCCCAAATAAGCCACCCACGATGCCAGATATCGCCACGTCACCTCGCAATGCTCCGCCATGTTGGATATTGTGGTTGAGCTGTTGGAAATCCCCAAAGTTCGACATATATTATGTTATGTCCAACGACGTCAAGGCATATTAGCCATTTCTATGCTTTCTGTTAGCGCCGAATGTTGGGCGGCGCTCACCAAACTCGACACCCCACATTGTGCCAACGGCTTCCGATGGAGGAGCGCAATTGGGAGGGTACAGACCTTATCCTGGTTCGAGGAAATGCAACCCACGGAATAAATGTCAATTGATACTGATATCATGATGTTGAAAACAATATTAGCCCTTCCTTTCCTAGAAGTTTCGCTTCTGCCATCATATGTTATTATTATTATATGTATACATAATAATACATATATATAATATATGTTAATAGTATTATATTATGTCCAAGATAAGGCTATGCAAAGCAAGGGTTTTTTCTCGCAAAGATCGGATATATTCTCTCGAAAACAAAGAAAGGTAACCGGAAAAAAGTCATGAGATGTCTGTGCAACAATGCTTGCCTCTTTCCCCTCCTCCTCATGTCCTGTACAGGTATAAGAGTCAACCCGACCCAACACTTCAGGTTGTGCTAAATACGGATTTTACGCGCGAACATACGCCAGCACATGCAGAAGTTCAAGGCACACTCTCTAAGCCAAGTTCAAAGCTATAACGATTACTATAGCTTTCAGTTTTACTATTGTCTAGAGCCGGGCCAGTGGGCCGCATATGGCTCGCGAAATCATCTGATCTGGCCCTGCCAAGGTTGCCGCAGGCGGGACTCGAAATTAAATGAATCTATGAGCTTTATAAATAATCAATACATCTAGATGTCGAATAGACCCGGTCTTAAAGTCCCGGTGTGCTGATGCCGAGGTAGCGGTTTCAACCCCAAAACCGGACAGTTAAACTAAAATGCCGACTTCTCGTCCATGACTTGAGGACGTGAATTACAAGTACCCCAGAACCTGGGTTTGGTTCGCCTGATGGCGGGGATCACTGGCAATAGTGAAAGATGGACCAAACGCAAAATTCATTTCAGTGTGCAGTAAGCTCAAGCTAAAAAAAAATACACACACACAAACCAAAAAACTTCTTAAAACAGCACGGTCTACCAGCTTGACTGCCTGGCTACCTGCACAACTGTCTTTCCTCTTTCGTCCATTTTTGAGCGACACATCCGATATATTCCCGACATTTACTGTCCGCGATAGTCTTTCAGGGCAGAATGCGTATCTAGGTAGCCATTGTCTTCCACTAATTGTTTATGAAATAGCTTTCTTTCTCATCCCTTCTCTCCCACACTGTATTTTTCAAATGGAATGTCGTTAACTGTTTATGTGACAGAGCTCTCTCTATCTCTCTCTCTGAATGCCAAGCGATCCTGCGTGCCCTATTCCTAATCTTTTTAAAAATAAAGATAAAGCTCTCTCTCTCTCTCTCTCTCTCTCTCTCTCTCTCTCTCTCTCCTCTCTCTCTCTCTCTCTCTCTCTCTCTCCACTCTATGTTTAGTATTTTCAATGTCTCTATTTAATGCTGGCTTTTGTGGCAAAGGGGAAATGAAAGCACTTTCCAGGTTATAAACCACCTCAAGGCAATTTGAAAGCAGATCACCTTGCGTTGCATATGAGCGTCGGGCATTCAGAAAGCAATAGCAAACTACTAAACGTTACATTGCCTAGCAAATCATAAAAAGCCAGAAAATGCCGGGGTTAATTGCGACGTCCTGCCAAGTACATGCAACCAACTTGAGGTTTCTTTAATGTTTCCCTTTCATTATTCTCTTTCTTTACTTGCTGACATTGTAGCAATGCGGTTACACATACAATTCGTAATCTCGCATACAGCGTTCGAAACACAGCAGCGGGCGATTGGGAAGTAGGCCGCCTTGCGTTGGTTTTCATGCAATTGTATAAATGCCGGTCGTTCGGAGAGCAATGGCAAACTATTGAACGTTTCTTGTCTGTCTGTAACAACCCTGCCTGTCTTTCTTCCACCCGCTGTTCAACTCTTAAATCTCTTTCTCTCTCCGTGTTATTCTGCCTCTCCTTATCTCTTGTTGTCTGTCTTGCTAACAACCCTGCCTGACTTTCTAACAACCCTACCTGACTTTCTAACAACCCTGCCTTTCTTCCACCCGCTGTTCAACTCTCTCTCTCTTTCTCTCTCTCTCTCGTGTTATTCTGTCTCTCTATACCTCTTGCTGTCTGTCTTGTTAACAACCTTGCATGTCTTTATTCCACCCGCTGTTCAACTCACTCTCTCTCTCTCTCCCGTGTTATTCTGTCTCTCTATACCTCTTGCTGTCTGTCTTGTTAACAACCTTGCATGTCTTTATTCCACCCGCTGTTCAACTCACTCTCTCTCTCTCTCTCTCTCTCCCGTGTTATTCTGTCTCTCTTTACCCCTTGTTGTCTGCCTTGCTAACAACCTTGCATGTATTTCTTCCATCTTCCACCCGGTGTTCACACAAATTGTGTATACTATATTGCCACTGTAGTTTTCTTTGTTCTGTGTACAACAGCAGAAACAAGGGGTTGGCCCTGTCATTACCGGGGCATTTAAAGCGAGGTGGAAAAATCACTAATGACACCGTAAGCCATTAAGATAATTTGATTCGTGCGTTTTTAAGAGGCAGAAAAAAAAAATCGATGCTGAAATGTGAATGAATGAATTCACGGTGAAAGCCGTATGGTGGAGGTGAAGTGGGTTGGGTGAGGTGGGGGAGGGGGAAGAGAAAGAAAGAAAGAGAAAGTGAGAGAGAAAGAAAAGAAGAAAGAAAGAAATCAGACATTACATAAAGACAGGCAGACAGAAAAGAAAGAAAGAAAGAAAGAAAGAAAACATACATTACGTAAAGACAGGCAGACAGAAAAGAAAGAAAGACATTAGATATTACCTAAAGACAGACGGACAGAAAGACATTACCTAAAACCTAAAGATACACAGAAAAAGAAAGAAAGAAAGAAAGAAAGAAAGAAAGAAAGAAAGAAAGAAAGAAAGAAAGAAAGAAACCCGCACAATATTTCTGTGTTTAGCAGAAAACTCGCTAAGAAATTGAAACATAAAGACACAAAAAATGAATGCTGGAACAGAGACCAAAAAATGGGGGAAAGGATCTTAAGTTAAAGTTAACAATACACCATTGTTTTCTCCTTATCTTATCTGGCGAATGCAGTTTTTAACCTCGACGGATAGACAACTGTTTAAGTTAGTTCCATGTCATTCACATCATGTGGCAATCAACCCCAACATTTTTGGCTGTTTGTGAATGTATAGGCAATGTTGACGTTCAGTAGTTTGCTGGTGCTTTCGGAAAGATCGACGCTCATAACGCCGAAATCAACGCAAGGCGGCCTGCTTTCAAATCACCTGCGGTTGGTTTAGAACCCTGGGAGCAGCATGTCGGAGTATTGTGTTCACTGCCTCTAAGCTACACCGTCGAGTCGGACAACCGAGGTAGGACAATAGAAGTCAGAAACCAGGTTTGCAATGGTTGCATATTACGTCATCACAGGGAGAAAAAAAAGTTTTTGTATATCCTTTACAAAACGATGCAATCAACTCCCGGCAAATTTTTTTAAAATTTTGTGTGGCCGTTTCTGATTTCTTAACAAGTTTACATTCGGTAGTTTGCCATTACTTTCAAAGGAAATGTTTGTTGCTAAGTTGTCGATCTTCCTGAAATGGACAACTGCTCAGGGAAGTTCTTCTTCGTCTTTCATCTCATCTTGTCCTCTTGTACTTTACGGTGTCGAGGTGGAGCATAAACAAATGGAGGGTGCCCATCTATGGGCTTCATGTATCGAGATTCCCATGGATTCTGTTATTCCCTCTGTCCATGGTGTACGTGGTGGTCGGTCTCTAATTGGTTCCATTATGTCTGTACATCACTGCTTGGTGCGTCAGTTTGTAGCTTAGTTATATGGCCGAACTATTTCACTTCCTGCTTTCTAATGAAATCTAGCGCTGCTATAACCCCCACTTTAGTCCTGATTTCATCATTTCTGATTTTCTCTCTTCTCGATACGTTGAGTATTCTTCACGGTAATCTCATTTCCGTTGTTACTGGTTTTTTTTCTCTCTCTGTTTCTCTGTTTAAAGTACTGATTTACAGTCCAGCTTAAGCATTGGAAGCATGGAGCTGGTTCTTCTGTCGTCCACTTCAATAGCAACACTGTCTCTTGTACACAATTCACTGCCATTTTTAGCCTGCTCTATGGCAAAGGATGCTTACTGACTCAATTCGTAATCCAGCATACTGCGTTCGAAACATACCTGCGGGAAATTTGTCAGCACACCAGACAGCCTTGTGTTGGTGTTCATGTAATTGTATGAGTGCAGGACGTTTAGAAAGCAATGGCAAACTAATGAACGAAACATTGTCAAGAAATCGCAAACAGCCAAAAAGTGCTGGGGTTGACTGTGGTGCCTTGTAAAAGATATACAATTAACTTCTGTTTTAGTTCATAGTGATCCATTAAGTTCAGAGAAGTACTAATTTCTGTTATTCGTTTTTTATACAGCGCAGACCTGATAAGGCGAACTCACTAGGTACCCAAGAAATAGTTCTTCTTATCAGAAATCCCTCTTATTCATCTATATAGTAAATTATTTACAGTGTACAATACAATACTGGTTTTCACAACAGAAATTCACAATACCCGAGATCGCCTTAAACGGTTTGCACAGTACAATCTTTTTATTGTCTCGTCTTTGTTGTTTCATGGAGAAAAACTTCGATTGAAACGTTTGCCGGTGGGTGCGTGTGTTTTCCCATCCCCGAGACTCTCAGTTATATGATATATATATATATATAAACATACAGGGTGTCCCAAAAAGATGTACTCACTATTTGACCTTCCGATTCTCATGCATTTTGTAGATGTTTCTTGACAAACACACAATCCTAAGGAGTTAAATAAATAAATAAATTGATGTAAAACCTATTATTTATTGTCATGTAGATGAATGTTCTCTCTCATTCCGTCATGTTCGCAAATGTTCAAACTGCCTTCCTATATTTTCCAAACACAGCTGATAACGTCCAACATTGCTAAACCCTTCGTTTGGAACTGCAAGACATTGTATTCTAATTTCATTTTTCAAATCCTCGATTGTCGCTGGTTTTGCGGTATAAACCTTATCTTTAAGATATCCCCATAAAAAGAAATCCATCGGCGTAAGGTCTGGTGAACGCGCATGAAATTCAATGCTACCTCTTCTGCATTCTGCTACCTCTTGTACATTATTAATCATCTGTCCAAGAATACATTATTAATCGTCTGTCAAAGAGTGAGTACATCTTTTTGGGACACCCTGTATGTATGTATGTATGTATATATATATTATATATATATTATATATATATATATATATATATATATATATATATATATATATATATATATATATATATACTAGATTTAGAGAGGGCCGAAGCGAGCCGTGATTTAGCGGGTCTATATTGAACATGGGCACAGTTTTAATAACATCGGAATCATAAATCCTCGGTCAGACCAGGGGTTGTTTTATAGCGAGAGTTGTCTTTGATCCAGATGCTGCTGGGTTGTCTACTCTTGTCGG
The DNA here is from genome assembly GCA_014155875.1 of Cepaea nemoralis. Classification (NCBI taxonomy): domain Eukaryota; kingdom Metazoa; phylum Mollusca; class Gastropoda; order Stylommatophora; family Helicidae; genus Cepaea; species Cepaea nemoralis. The sequence continues at coordinate 82,708 of JACEFZ010012665.1, read as the reverse complement.
AAATCAAAATGGATGGGGGTGCGTATATAATTTACTTTTATAGAATGCCTTCTGAACTTGTAGAAACGCTCCTAGAATGTCGTGGGCTGAGAAGACAGGTATGCTACGAAGAAGAAGAAGAAGAAGAAGAAGAAGAAGAAGAAGAAGAAGAAGAAGAAGAAGAAGAAGAAGAAGAAGAAGAAGAGAAGAAGAAGAAGAAGAAGAAGAAGAATAAGAATATAAGGAGAATGAGGAGAAAGAAGTAGAATAAGAAAAGAGTGAGGAGGAAGAAGTAGAATAAGAAAAAATAAAAAGGAGGAGGAAGAATAAGAACCAATTTTTTTTAAAAGGAGGAAGAAGAAAAGAACGGAAAGGAAAGGAGGAAAAAGAAGAATAAGAATATGAAGAAGAAGGAGGGGAAAGAAGAAGGGGAGTATAAAGAAGACGATATGTGGAGTTGCTGATACACCGACAGATTGCGCTTCATTACGAACGCCCGCGGCGCATCTTATGATCTTAATCTCGCGGCCACTCCTGCACGACGACAAAGAATAAAGGCTACATTTATGCCGCCTACCAAGAGGGTAATAACGGTTTATGCCCCAGATTCACTCTTGAAGTTTTGCCGTTACAGATAAGATCAATTGCCGCCTTCACAACAAAAGGCGGCTGTAAAGATATCTAGCTTTCTGTATCCCTCATTATGCCTGTACAGTTTGAAAACAAACCCCTTTCTCCAATTCACCCCTTGATGTTTAACTCCAGTTTAACTTTCTCAAGTTCACTCCTTGATGTTAAACTCCAGTTTGAACCACGTGTGCTATAAATATTCTGACAGCGTGTAACTTTTCAAATTTTGAAATGCTTCCACAACAGTGACTTTTTCGGCCTGTCTTGGGGAATTTTAAAGCCCTTGTGTCTTAATGTAGTCACTGCAGGGTCCCCTACATGATTATTTGTTGTGTTTTGTGTATTTGTTTGCAGATGAAGGTTAGTCGCCGCAACGTCTTGTGTTTTCAGTAACTGTGTTCTGTAAAACTATTACTTTGTGCTATTTTATGCTGTTTACATTTCCACAGCTTTAACGCAGATCCACTAATTTTATTCATACTTTAACTATGTTTACAACTGCAACTATGTGTACAATCTCATCATGTTAATCGTTATACAGTATTTTTATCCATGTATTAGACTTATTTATTGCAATCCCAAAGAAATCAGGAGCCTTGGAATGTGATCAACATCGAACAATTAGTATAATGAGTCACATCACGAAGATTTTGCTAAGAATTATCATGCAAAGAGTTAGGAAGGAAAATACACCCTAAATAAGAGAACAATGTGGATTTGTGGAAGGCAAGGGTACAGTAAATGCTGTGTATATACTGAGAAACATAATCGAACGTTCTATAGAAGTAAACAAAGATCTACACCTTTGCTTTATTGACTACACAAAGGCTTTTGATAAAGTGAGACATGTCAACATGATAAGGATGCTTGAAGATCTACAAATTGATAGAAAAGATCTTAGACTTGTAAAAAACATATATTGGAAACAGCAAGCTGCCATAAGAGTTGATAATGAAGTAAGCCAATATCAGCCTATTAAAAGGGGTGTGAGACAGGGATGTGTAATGTCTCCAGATCTGTTTTCCCTGTACAGTGAAAGTATTTTCAGAAATATTGAAGATATGGAAGGAATCAACATTGGGGGACGATGCATCAATAACATAGATATGCAGATGATAGTCTTGATTGCAGACAATGAACAGGACCTGCAAAATTTAGTAGATGCGATTGTTACACACAGTGAACAACTAGGGTTAGAATTAAATTGTAAAAAGACACAGATTATGGTCGTCACTAGGAAGAACGAAATACCACAATGTAATATACAAGTAAATGGGAATATTCTTCAACAAGTGAGCAGGTACAATTATCTCGGAACAGTAATAACATCTGATGGGAGATGCCTTGAAGAGATTAGAACAAGAATCGCCATGGCAAAAGTAGCCTTTAGCAAGATGAAAAACATATTGACCAATAAAAAGATGTCAATTGAAACGAGAAAAAGAGTGTTGAGATGCTACATTGAACCTGTACTTTTATATGGATGTGAAGCGTGGACAATGAGCAGTCAGGCTGAAAAACATCTGATGGCTGTAGAGATGTGGTTTCTGAGGAAAATGCAAAGAATACCATGGACAGCCAGAAAGACCAATGAACAAGTCCTTCAAGAAATAAATGAAGATCGTAAATTGATTAGAGAAATTAGACGTAGACAGTCAAAATTATTTGGGCATGTTATGAGAAGAAATGGATTGGAGAATTTGGTGACAACTGGTAAGATCGAGGGGAACAGACCAAGGGGAAGACCTAGAAGCAAGTACCTGGATGGCTTGGCCTTGTGGCATGGTCGAGACAGGAACACAGAGCTGATCCACGACTCTGGTGATCGAGTGAGATGGCAGAACATGACCGCCCACGCTTACCGGCATGGCACATGATGGATGGATGGATTAGACTTATTTACTTTCTCTAACTCGCTATTGTCCTCTAAAGTACTGGAAAGTTTTGACCATCATAGACCATAACTTTAGTAAGGGAAAATCCCAACTGCAACTCCTAGTGGTAGAGGATGGGGAAACACACAATGGTGTGGCTAACGCAGTCCTGGGGACCGAGTGGGGGATGCGTGGTCTTGAGGTATGGTGTCCGCCTCGAGTGCTGGAGGTCCCGGGTTCAAGCCGGACAGGGATTTTTTTTCACGTGGTAATCATCTACATCTAGTAATAAAATTTCCCCTGGTCTCTGGGTAGTGATATCGGACGCCCGTGTGTATTGTTGGAACGTAAACAATCCTTTGGCAGTTGGAAATCGATAAAGAGTAGCCTAATAGCGCTGCCCGGGCAAAATTTCGAGTTAAAAATCTATCCAAAGCATTTCAGGATCCTCGCCGGTGCTTCGGAGTTCGTGCACCGAGCTGAGTTTCTCCAGACTCAGGTTTGAGTAAGAAGGAGAACAGGGCACTTATGAGTTACACCCGTGTGCCGTGATGTTGATCCATCGACTAACTAAACTAACTAACTGGGGACCGAGTATCCACCAGGATAAGTGGACAACTGTGGCTGAGCAGAGCAGGGCACTCACTTGTCCTGGCAGTCGGAAATGGCTGTCAAGGGCTGAGGTAAAAGACCCCTATGTAGACGTGGAAAGCAAGGGGAACCCACCACATTATCTTCCCAAGAATTCACGACAAACACATTTCAGAAACATTATATGCAACAATAAGAAAGAGACACAGCTTTCTTTGGTCATGTGATGAGAAGAGAGGCACAGACAGACCAAGAGAAATGATTCTGGATGGATTGATACGGTGGCATGGATGAATATTATCAGCAGAGTTGATCCAGAAAACCAAAGACCGAGATCTGTGGAGAGGACATGAATGCCTACGCCAGCTGGCATGGCACTCGACCGAGGATTAGGGCAGGGATTGTGTCTAACCTCATCTCATCCTGTCCTCTTGTACCCTGCGGTGTCGAGGTGAAGTATAAACAGCGTTAGAGTGCCCGCTCATGGGCCTATAATATCGATATTCCCATGGAATCTGTTATTCCCTGAGTCCATCGTTTACGTGGTGTTTTCTGATCGTATCTCTTCTTGATACATTCAGTATTCTTCTGAGGAATCTCATTTATGTTGTGATTTTTCTTTTTTCTTTTGCTGTCATTGTCAGGTTTGGCATTGGTAACAGAGTTGGTAGGAAGATTGTGTTGTAAAGTGCTTTCTTAGTAGTTACTGATACATGTTTGTTCTTTTCTTTGTGTATACAAAGGGAAACAAACACAGCACAGCAAGAACATCGTTTTCATAGCAGTTTTGCCAACCATCCGCTGACCTTTTCCAAGATGTTCTTCACATCCAGTGCTACACCCCCCCCCCCCCCCCCCCCCACTTATCTACCCCTTGTTCTTGCACACGCATGCGCAACATGTTCAAGCACGCATGTAGGTGCAAACAGGTAAAGAACCAAAAAATAAAAACAAAACAAAAAGTTTCCACGCATCGAAATATCACGATGGGCAGAGGGGGAAAAAAAAAACAGAATCCATGGGAATCTCAATACATGAAGCCCATAAACGGGCACTCTCCCGCTGTTTATGCTTCACCAGGACACCGCAAGGTACAAAAGAAACAAGATGAGATGAAAGCTCACTGTGTGGATGTCGTCTGCAGACTGCATACTTCTGGTTTCCGGAAGAACAGCCTATGGTGAACGGAAGGCCCAATATACGGAAGTGAGGTTAAGCAGCCATGTGCAGGACGTGACGATTCCTTGGGTGAGCCCAGTACCAGAGCGCTATGTGTCGGCTCTGCAAGTATGGAAGCCTCCTTGGATGGCGGGGAATGTCCATGGTCTGCCCCTGCCTTCCCTTGAGGGCTGACCAGGATCTTTGGCTGTTCTATATGGACCAGCTGGGATGGGGGATAACACCACAACAGTGAGAGGTCAAACGTCCTAAGAAACCCCCGGAAGGTTAACCCGGTCAACAAATGCCCGCAGAAGTCGGATGTGTCGGCCTAACGGCGCAAGAACGGCTCTGCAGCTCTGCTGCAAACAGGCACAACGCAGTCACATCCGGAAAAAAACTCCGGATGAACGAAGAAGAAGATGATGAGATGAAATGAGATGAGACACAGAAGGCTGTCAGCGCATGAAACGACACATGATGATTGAGATCGCAAGACGTGGAAGAGAGTAACCGTTCATGGCAGTCGGCAAGCCACTTGTTGATGATATTCGCCACCCGGCAGCTGATGTAGTCACAATGACACACCACCCCGTTTACTTCCAACATTTCCTGGCACCCGTGTTAGGCAGGGCCCGCCTGGGAATCCAGGCCACTTAAACAAAAAATAAACACAATTCTGGCCTTAATGAAGGTTCAAACTCATGGCCACTCGCGCCGACAGGCAAACACACCACAGCGACTCCCACACTTGAGTTGAGTTCCGGCAAAGGTCACCAAGACCTACACAGACCATGTGTATCTTTATTCCCAAAGATGATAACCAGATCGTGATATTCCAAGGACTGTCAATCTGGCAACAGCTAAAGTCAGGACTGTGATTCCTTCTGGGCAAAAGTTGTTTCTGTCACTCCCACCCAGTACTTGCGTTAAACAAGGCATTTGGGTTATTCTTTTAACGCTTTCTGAACTTACCAGTTACCAATAATTTATGAATCTATCCCTTCTGCTCCATTAATTCCAAGTAAGTAGGTAAGTAGGTAGACAGGTGGGCAAGTATATAGAAAGCAGACATGTAAGTAAGTGGGTAGATAGGCTTGTAGCTAGGCAAATAGCAAGACAGACAGACATACAAGTATGTAGGTATGTAAGCACGGAGGTACGTTGGTAAATATGAAGACAGGAGTTCATTATGTAGACATGAAGACAGGTAGATAGGCAAGTAGCAAAGCAAACAGAGAAATAGGTAGGTTGGTAAATAGGTAGGTTAGTTAACTGCATATCCTTTACATAACATACAAGTCAACTCCAGCATTCTTTGGTTGTTTGGCAGGTTTACGTACAGTAGTTTGCCATTGCATTCTGAACGAACAACAATCATACTATTGTATGAAAACCAACACAAGGCGGTCTGCTACTCCACAAGTCCGCAGGTAAGAAGGTAGTCAGGTAGGCAAGCAGCATAGAAGACAGGCATATAGGCAGATAAAGCAGACAGGCAAATGAACAAGTAGTTAACCATGAAGTACCAGCGCTCCGTGTGATGCGATTCCACAGGCAAAAGGATACATTTCTTGCAGGAAATCCACATGGGCTGGCTGCAGAATGTCCAAAGCCGACAGCACCTGGGGGTGAGAGCAAGCAGGGCTTGGGTCTTCTACTGATCAATTAAACAAAGCAAGTGTCAACAGCATGTACAGCACACACCCGCATCCAGAAACAGTACATACTTCCAGACCGTGACATATGAGGCGTGAGTGGCTGGTTCTCTGCCACGTTGCTTATTCTACGCAGACAGTTCTGACAATAGTGTCCATTTTATAAGGCTGGGTAATCTTGAGCCACAAAGCAAGCATCAACAGTATTTAAAGCGTACACCCACATTCAGAAACAGTGCATATTCCAGGCCAGGACATGTGAGGTGTGAGTGGCTGGTTCTCTTCCACGTTGCCTATTCTTCCCAGAAAGTTCTGACAATGGTGCCCATTTTATAAGATTGGGTAATCTTGAGCCACAAAGTAAGCATCAACAGAATTTAAAGCATACACCCACATCTAGAACCGGTACAAGTGCTAGACCTGCACATATTCCAGGGCACGAGATATGAGGCGTTAGTAGCCAGTTACCTTCCACATCACCATTTCTTCCCAGACAATTCCTAGAAAATGCTGACAATTGTCTGATGACTTTTGCATGTAGATTAGCTTTCCATATTACCATCTAGGCGAACTCACCCTGGCTTCAGAGGTACTTGTAATTTACATCCCCAAGTCAAGGATGTGAAGTCAACAGTTTGGTCCAACTGACTGGTGTAGAGGTTGAACCCATTACCTCGGCATCAGCACACTGGATGTTTAAGAAAGAGCGCTCTCAACATTCGGCCATGCTGACCTCCTGTTGGGGAATTATGAAACTTCGTTCACTAATTCCTCCACCACACAGACAAACCAAGTATACAGTTTAAATAAAGAAAAATCTGCATAAATGCTTCTGTCTCTTCTTTGCTCACTAACTCCTCCGCAAAAGACAAAGGAAATAAACAGTTGAAAATAAGAAGATTTCTCCACAAATTCTTCTGTCTCTTCTTCCTTCACCAACAGACACAAAAAAGCAGAGGTTGACTTAGTCCTGGGGACATCTACACAGTTTGCCCTCAAATGGAACAGATGTAGGTCAAAATACTTTTGTTTGTTCTGCCTACGTTGGACACTCTTGCCACCTGTTCTTTCTTTCGCTTGAAATGCATCTATATCCGCAATGTTGTCTTTTGTATGAACACTCCTGCAACAAATTTTTAGCTATCATTCTACCAATTCTAAGGTTACGGTCATCAGCATCTCCTATATGTAATTCATCAAACATGTACTTCAGCACTTTGTGCTCTACGCACATCTTCACAAAACCATGCTGGCTGCGTGAAGACACGAAACAATCCTTACATTTTCATATGGTAAGTGGCAGAACTTTTGCTTTTTCAGCATATGTTGAAAACTTCTAGCAACAAATGTTTAGCTGTCATTTTAACAGTCCCAAGGTAACATTCATTAGCTTCTCCTATGTTTAAATAATTAAAACTTTATTTGATTATTTGGTTGTTTCGGGATTTGAAATTTAAATATTGAGCACAACCCACTACTGGCAACGCTGATCGTATTCTGGTATGAACGTAAGGCCTATCCACGTCAATATGGAAGCACTACTGGAAGCACTCCATATTGACGTGGATAGGCCTTAGGTTCATACCAGAATACGATCAGCGTTGCCAGTAGTGGGTTGTGCTCAATATTTAAAACGTTGTTTGGTTCATTTAACATAATAAAAATAGTAACCACGCAGACTGCGTGGAGACACGAAACAATCCTTACATTTTCATGCCGGAAGTGGCACAGCATGCGCAGTTCTCTGTAGACCCGGAGAGCAGAGATGACATTCTGGAAAACGTTGGACATCTTCTTCAGGGCCACACGCTTGCCATCCCTCGGGTCCGTTACAGCCCTGGGAACAAACAAACGTCAACAACTGAAACATCCGCACTTATTGTGGAGTTGATGCTAAACTAAAGGGGACTTGCACACGCAACAACAGAATCAAATAAAGAACATAGTAAAGTAAGAATCCGTTAGTTGGTTTATATCCTTTTGCATATCCTATTTACAGGACGTTTTTACATTCGACCCCAGCGTTTTTTATTGGTTGTTTGTGATTTCTTGACAAGTCTATGTTCAGTAGTTTGTCACTGCTTTCTGAACGACCGGCACTCATACCATAATATGAAAACCAGTGCAAAGCAATCTGTTACCAAACCGTTGGGAACTATGTTTCGAACACAGTATGCAGGATTGCGAATTGTGTTCGTATCCCTTTTGCCACAGTGCCGGCTAAGTAAAAGTAATGAACCCTTGGATCCACCCTCCCCCAGGACGTGCAGGTGTGTGTGGGGGGGGGGGGGGGGGGCGAGCAGGCGGATTGTTAGACTGGGTCTGTACCGCTCGGCGGGGTATTGGTACCATGGCGGCCAGAGGAAACTCTTTAAAGACACCCATAAGATCTCACTAAACGCTTTTGGAATTCATCACGACACTTGGGGAAACTGCTGCCAAAAGACCGAAATTCGTGGCGTAATCATTATGCAAGGGTGTAGTAACTTGTAAAGCAAATAGGACTGCAAGAGCTGGTGGGGGAGGGGGGGGGGGAGACAATAGAAAAACCACCGCAGGAGATCCTTCTCCCGGAACGTCAAGCACTCTTTGCCCACATTGTCAAAGAACATTTCGAGCTAAAACAGGCCTTACCCGCCATCTTAGAACTCATGGCTGCAAACTTTCAACCCCACTGGATGAAATGAATGGTCATCATCATTCTTGACGGACAAACACCACATAAGGATGTGGAGCTGGCAAAAAATCGACAATAATTTCGCCGGCCCATGATAAGACCGAAGTTCTGCAAGGAACCTGCTTCGTGGTGATGTAAACAAAAACAGGGTGTGAAAACATACCACCTTTCCCGCATCGTGCTATTCTTATTACTCACTCTCTCACGGCAACCGTACATCGTTCTGGCTTGTAACTCCTCGCTAACGTGTGATGATGCAATTCCTCTTAGCCACCCTCCCTCCCTCCACCCGCCTCGTTCCCCTAACCGCCGCAGCAAGGAAATCGTACCCAGGTACGTGTTTATTATATCACCCCCGTCCAGATAACCCGTGCCAGCATTTATTACCGCATACCGTCACTGCACTAACATACACACACATAACTGCCCGGTCTGTCTGCAGCCTGTACTGCTGACTCGTCCATTTATTCATTGGGGCCCCTACGCTGCTCAGACGGGTCGACTTAGTTTCTATTTAAAGTTCTCCAGAAGGCGGGGCCGACCTAAATAGACGTGCCCGACCAGACAGATTTATTTAAGAGTTCAATGTCAACCGGGCTAGGTGACCTAGATTGAGATATTTCCAGGCCATCCTTGGATAAATATAGCAGGCGGGATACGAAGTAATGCAAACATTTGAGGGGCTTTTTCGCCGTGGATATAGGCGAGGCTGACATAAACGGATTCCATACAGGGATAACTGGCAATGCATCACTGCCAGGGCTAAGCAAGAATGGAGTCGCATTGGTACAGTGGTTGGAGCGCTGCCTGTCAAAAATAGTGGTCCCAGTTCAATCCCCAGCAGAGCTAGGAATACATTTTTTTTTAAATTCGGAATATAAACACTTGTATTGTTTGGCGCTCAAAGAAGTAGAAAGAAAGAAGTAGAAACTAGAGGATGCACTAGACAACAAACATATAGTTACCGACCGAGATTCGAACCTGCCACCTCCACATGACCAGGAACAAGTGTACTTTGACGTATGACTTGACACCTCTAAAAACGGTGTCTTCATCAAGCCATGTCTATCATCAACATGAACCCACAACTATGGAATACGGACAGATGAGTGAGTTGAGCAAAGAACTGACATCAATGCACTCAGAACTTTCCCACACGCGCTCCGTCCTCTCGTTCAACGGCCTGCGAAGAGTCACGCTATTAATCGTTCCCATCGCTATTTGATTTAAAGTTCTCCTGGTCTTCCCTCTCAGTTCTGAGTTTCTTCCAGAACCCCCTGACCCCCTCAATCTCATTCTTGCCACATACGGGTTCTCAATCTATTCCTCCACCTGGTGCCACAGGCGCTCGACCACCTCTCCCTTGTCCATAGGTAATCTACCACCAAGAGGTGCATTCCCTACCAGCCTATCAGCCTGTTCATTCCCCTGCACTCCGGCATGTTCAGGGCAAACAATCCAAACAATTCTCACAATCTGTGACCTCTGAGGTGAGGTGAGCCATTCTACATGAAGCCTTCCTTTCTCCGCCTTACTAAGTGTGTGTGTGTGTGTGTGTGTGTGTGTGTGTGTGTGTGTGTGAGAGAGAGAGAGAGAGACAGAGAGACAGAGACAGAGAGATCTACCATCACCACCAGCTAACAACAGAAGGTCAAGATTTTCAACATCTGAAGTCGGAGTGGGTTCGCCTGATGGCGAGGGACACTGTTAATAGGAAAAGCAAATCCACACGCAAAATTCAGTCCAGCACAACTAGAAGTAGTGTGTATGGACTACGCTTGAGTTCAAAGCGAGCAAGCGCAATAAGGGACCAAGATTTCAGGTTTACCTAGAAGCAAAAGACCAACTCCGGTCACTGACTCACTGCTTCACTATGGCTGCCAACACGCATGCCTGAGTATTGTCTTCGAATGGACTATTTTCGCCCCCTTAACTCACACGTTTTCTCGCTTTAATCTCTGCTCGGTTCTTGCAAGGAAAGGAGGAAGCATGGAGGAAAAGATGAGGGGAAGAAGGAAAGATAGAAGGAAGAAATTTGAGAAAGGGTATAGAAACAGTGCGGAAGGGTGGGAAGGATGTATGGAAGGAACGAAGAAAGTATTCAAGAGAGGAGAAAAGAAAGCACAGGCCGGAAAGAACAGAAAAGAGGAAGAAAGAAAAGAATGCCGACTCCTCATCTATACAAACAAGGGTCTAACAACATATGGTCAATGCGCTTTACAGCGTGTAAATGTGTCCTTGACCTTTAACGACCCATTCTCGGAGGAAAAGAGGAAGGAATTACACTCGTGGAGGAAGGCGTCAGGAAAATAAAATGCGGGAGGAAGAGAGAAACCACTTCATAATAATTGTTTCTGGTTTTGCTAAACTAATAACCGCGAAGGATAAAAGCACGCCGGAACACTGTAGAACTACCCAGGGTGTCAATGTTGTTCTCGCATATAGGGAACCCTGGGTTTGCCTTCATCTCAACAGGCTGACGGAATATTAGAGACACCAATAGCCAACTCTGTAGGAGAGAGTTAAAAGAGTCAGTGGCATATCCATTACCGGACTTTGCAGTCAATCATAGCATTTTTTTTGGGGGGGGGGGGGGGGGCGCGGGGGCGGGGGGGGGGGGCCTGTTTGTGACTTCTTGGCAAGTTTTACGTTCAGTTTTACGACCGGCACTCATACCACTGCTTTGGAAGGAAAGGCTTTCTGAACGACCGGCACTCATACCGTTGTATGGTAAACATGAACGCAGGGCGGTCTGCTGCCAAATCACCCGCAGCTGTGTTTCGAACGCGGTATTGGGATTAAGAATTGCATTCGTAACCCCCTCGCCATAGAGCCGGATATACGAGAGAACCAAGGTAAATATAGCATACTGTTTCATGGTAAATATAGCGTACTGTTTCATGGTAAATATAGCATACTGTTTCATGGTAAATATAGCGCGCGTTTTACTGGTAAATACAGCCCACGGTTTACTGGTTAATACAGCCCACGGTTTACTGGTAAATACAGCGCTCGGTTTACTGGTAAATATAGTGTCTGTACTGCTGTCTGTTCCACTTTTCACGTGGGACAGTGAGTGGCACTTTGTATGATATTCACTGGCAAAGAATCGGATCATTAAGTGGGTGACCCTCTGCCGTGAAGTTGGAACCGCGACTGACTAACTAACTGGTAAATATAGAGCATGGTTTACTGGTATTGTATGCATACAGTGTAGTGTAGTCGTAAACACAAAATACCATACATTAATGTCTCTGACACTGGAAGCTAGACCAAGAATTCTTGCACGTTAAATCGCAGATTAAACAGAAGGTTGTCAACCCTGGTAAACAGATGGTTGTGAATCCTGGCAAACAGATAGTTGTGGATCCTGGCAAACAGATGGTTGTGAATAATGGTAAACAGATGGTTGTGAATCCTGGCAAACAGATGGTTGTGGACCCTGGCAAACAGATAGTTGTGAATAATGGTAAACAGATGGTTGTGGACCCTGGCAAACAGATGGTTGTGGACCCTGGCAAACAGATAGTTGTGAATAATGGTAAACAGATGGTTGTGGACCCTGGCAAACAGATGGTTGTGGACCCTGGCAAACAGATAGTTGTGAATAATGGTAAACAGATGGTTGTGAATCCTGGCAAACAGATAGTTGTGGATCCTGGCAAACAGATGGTTGTGAATAATGGTAAACAGATGGTTGTGAATCCTGGCAAACAGATAGTTGTGGATCCTGGCAAACAGATGGTTGTGAATAATGGTAAACAGATGGTTGTGGACCCTGGCAAACAGATGGTTGTGGACCCTGGCAAACAGATGGTTGTCAACCCTGGTAACAGATAGTTGTGAATCCTGGTAAACAGATGGTTGTGAATCCTGGTAAACAGAAGGTTGTCAATCCTGGACTAATGTCAATAAATGCAGTGTGTCAATGGCTCTTTCAGGCGCCTTAAGATGCATGGGACATATGGAGCCAGACCCAGACTTCTATCAGCACGGCAGTCTGTCTGTGGGGGATGTCATCAGTACCCCGCCGGCCGCCTCTACTCCCCAAGACATTTCTTGGTACCCACTTCAGGCTGAGTCGGCCTGTGAGTCCAGGTCAATGTTTTTGACATCCGAATTCCACCAGCTGTGGATCGAACCCTTGATGATCGAGAAGGCAGGCAACATGGACACCTGGGGCAATTTGTTTTAAACTCCCCAAACCGATGACACATTTGAACACACCACCAGCAGACCGACAAACAAGCCTGCTAGCCACTACACCGCCGTGGCTCGCTTAATAAAACCAGCCCTGGCGAGGTAGAGCGTTCAACCCCATACATAGGGCAGTTGGACTAAAATGTTGACTTTTCGTTCTTGACTTGGGGATGCAACTTACAAGTACCCCTGAAGTCGAAGTGCTTTCAACCCCTATGTCCGTCAGTTGAGCTAAAAGTTAATTTATCGTTCTAGGCGCGCGCGTGCGCAATGCACTTTGCATTGCATATCATTTACAGGACGTAGCAGTCAACTCCAGCATGCATTGATGACGAGGGACAATGGTAATAGGGAAAGCTAATCCACGCACAACAATCAGCCCAGTGCACTAGAAGCAGTAGCGCGTGTATGGACTACGTTTGAGTTCAAAACGAGTATACGCCACACAAAAAAACCTGCTTTAATTAGCAAACGCGGCCTAGTTTAATCGACAAACGACGTCATCGTGTGCGCCATCAACAATATGATGCCAGCAACCACCAATGGAGACCTCACTTCAAGCACTGAGCAACGCCAAACCCTTACAGTTTGTCACGATTTCTGGCAATTTTACAATTTAGCGGTCCGCCGCATTTTAGATTCCATCTTGAAGGACTCTTTTGTCTTAAGCTGACAAAAAATAGCTGTTTAATGGGAAACGGCTTCACGTTTTTGTCAATGGGTTTGGCGCGTGCAACGGTGATATCGAAACACAGGATTGAGAAAGCAGTTTACATAGTTCGTAATCTATAAAACAAATATGTCAACAGATGTATATGTATCGAGGAGAGAAAGTTCTAGACGTAAAGAAGACCTAGAAACTTAAGGAGGGTAGAAACAGAAATCAAGAATATTGGAAAGATATGGGAGGAACTGGATGGCATAGCTAAAGATAGAGGGTTTGGGGTGAGTTACTTAAGGGCCTAGACCCTCAATGGGGGACAGAGGGAGGAGGAAGAATCAGGGGGACAGAGGGAGGAGGGGGGAGAAAAAGGAGAATCAGTCAGTAATGGAGTCGATGTGGGCAAAATTAAAATTAAGTCCACTGTTTCGGTGGGCTATTTTACCGTCATTTGCAACATTACTGTTATTACTATTTTATGGACACATTCTGTCAGATCTTAGATATGACTGAACTACCGTATAACAGTAGACGGTACTACCTGCTTGCTGTTAGCGCCAGATGTACGGCGCTCACCGATCACCAAATCCGACACCCCACATTGTGCCAAAGGTTCCAGCGGAGGAGCGAAATTGGGAGGGTACAAGTCTTATTCTGGTGCGAGGAAATGTAATCTAAATACTACAGACCAGACCCTAAGTCTTGGTCGGCAACTGGTCATTTCCGACAGGTGGACAGCTAGATCATTACTTCGCTAATCCGGCAGCTTCTGCAGCTTGTCTTGTTCCAGATGTATTGGTGTTACCTTTCCTCTGAAGTAAACTAGGCAGACCGAGAGAGGGAATCATGCTGCATGGGCAACACATGGTCTCTAGAACTCAGTCTTTGTATAATGGAAAAATATAATTCTATCCCTAGTTTCCCCCCCCCCCCCCCCCCCCCCCAACCCCAATGGGTTGCAGTTATGCCTTTTTTAAAGCACAGCGTAACTATCGTCTGTCAAGACGACCAAGTGCCTGTACAGTATGCAAACAGAATTCTTTAGTCACGTGATGCGAAGAGATGCGCTAGAGAACGTGACAGCTGGAAAGATCCGCGGGAAAAGAGGCAAAGGTCGATCAGGAGAAAGTATGCCAGACGGACTGAGACGGTGGTAATGGAGAGATAGCAGAGTTGATCTAGAACGCCGAGGATCTATGGAAAAACATGAATGTTACGCCAACTGGTAAGGCGCGTGATGACGAATATGATTTAATGAATAGTTAGTTAAATTATGGACAACAACGACTTAATCTTCTATAAACGATAACAAACAAGCACAATTCTGAATTCTTCATGGTTAAAAACAGCGTAATTATGAATTCTTCATGACTAAAAACAGCACGCAAGCATCCAAAACTGGCGGAAGAATACATGAATGAAACATGACCACCGAGACAGAAAAGGACAACTGATGAGCACTGCGACCAGGAAGATTAATCTGCTAGTAGAAAGAATAATCCTAAAGTTAGATGATTAATGTGGAAGTGATTACGCGTAATGAAGGAGTTGGGGGAAGAGCAAGAGGATTGATCGTTTGGTGAATGAGACAAACGCTGAAAAGATGTTTACAATTGATACTTTATAGTAGGAACACTGGCACGGAGATGACATGGGCGAAGACAGATACGGCAATTTGAAGATGAAGAATAATGTAAAGCGTAGAACAAGGATCACAGACATCAACAGTTGAAATAGAGAAGATGGCGAATAATGCAATGCGTATAACAAGGATACAAACCTTGTAAGGGTAAGGTCTAATTTCTTGTACGGTTAAAGTCTATTCTCTTATACGGGTAAGGCCTATTCCCTTGTACACGTAATTTATATTATCTTGTACATGTAAGTTCTATTATCTTGTACATGTAAGTTCTATTCTCTTATACACGTAAGTTCTATTCTCTTATACACGTAAGTTCTATTCTCTTGTACATGTAAGTTCTATTCTCTTGTATATGTAAGTTTATTATCTTGTACGGGTAAGTTCTATAAGTTCTATTCTCTTGTACAGGTAAGTTATACTCTCTTGAACGAGTAATTATGTACTCTTGCGTTAAGGCAATAGACCTGGATCAATATCCCAAAGTTTACCAGGTTCCTCCTCTCTCTCTCTCTCTCTCTCTCCTCTCTCTCTCTCTCTCTCTCTCTCTCTCTCTCTCTCTCTCTCTCTCTCTCTCTCCTCCCCTTCTGTGTGTGTGTGTGTGTATATATCTATCTCTTCTTCTCCTACATTTATCTCTTTCCTCTCCACTCCCTCCCTATCAATCGCTACGCCGGACAGCTGAACTAATATTTTGACCTATTTTCCTTGACTTGGGGACGTAAATTACAAGTACCTGTGAAGTTGAAGTGGGTTCGCCTGATGGCGAGTGACACTGTTAATAGCTAAAGCTAATCCATACGGAAAATTCAGCCCAGCACTACTAAATGTAGTGTTACTACGCCTGGGTTCAAAGCTAGCGAGCGCAAACAAACAAAAATATACCAATAGGCTCTCGTGGGTGCTGTCAATATTACACTGGTCGCCTTTATTTCCCAAGGCATTTCCTGGTACCCATTACGTCGTATTCAGCCCTTGACAGCTGTTTCCTGGCCAGTGACTTTAACGAGATAAATGCCAACGATTTAATCATCGTGAAGAGACACCAGAGTGCCAATGACTTTCTCTGATGGCACCCATTCTTGATGTCCCGCCACCTTTGACCTCTGACCCGGTAATGTGGCCATTAGATGACCCTAGTGTCGGTCAGCGCGTCAAACAATGAAGTGAACAAACTGGGAATCCCAGGGTCTGTCCAGTTATCCAATGAATCCCCACTGCCCTTAGCAACTGTTACCGTAAGAAGGGACGCGATTCCCCGGGGGCCAGAGCTGCCCCATCAGGTCCCACGTCCCTGTGTGTCCTTGTCATTACCGCCTCTGCTGTCGGTCCGAGTCAGATCAAGTGCAGATCAAAAACATTCGCACAACATATCACCACACAGCTAGGCCTCAGACATTCATGCTTTAGTTTAGGCACACACACAATTGGGTCAGGAACAGCTATTCTGCAGACATCAGACAGGTGGGACATAATTAAAACACACACGGATAACCATGGACGAATCTCCATAATACAGGTAGAAAACACTATACAAGCATACACCATAGTGAACATACATGCACCACCAAATTACAATCACCAACCAAACTTTTACCAAGAATTAGACACCTTACTTATACAAACATACAGAGGGCAAAATATTATCCTTGCAGGGGATTTCAATTTTGTACTCTCAGATTTGGATATCGTAGGGGCAGGCAAAGCAGGAATCAAGACACAATTAAGGAGAAATGACAGAAGTGGAATACATCAACTGGATATACTAAAGAATACCCTAGACACACACAATCTAATAGACGCTTTCCGATACAGACACCCTAATAACATTGCAACAACACACAAAAATAGGGCTTACAATAGATCAGCCAGATTAGATAGAGTATACTCACCTTCAACACACCAAATAATACACACAAAACATCTACAAGAGACATTACAATACACAGATCACAAAGCAGTACTAACACATATCACTACAGACACTACAAACACAAGGCCATCAAAAAGAACATCACATTGGAAGTTCAATAACTCCTTACTCCAACATACAGGTTATGTACAACATGTGACACAACTTATTCTAACATACACTAATAGTACACCCACGGACAACATAACACAAATTTGGGATTTACTAAAGAATACAATACGTTATAGAACACAACAGTTAGCATCCATCATACATAAAGACAGACTACAACAAGAACATATCATACAGACAGCAATACAACTCACAAAACAGACTGACAGGAATGCATCACACCTAAACACACTAGAATCACAATTAGAACAACACCAGCAACACACACTCCGCGGTGCACTCCTTCGAACTAAACTTACTAACATATCAGAAGAAAGTCCCAATAGACAGCACCTTGCATTAGAGCAAAACATTCAACGCAACAGACAAATAGGAGCAATAACAGACATGCAAGGAAACACACAAACAGAGACAGTACATTTACTAGAAACATTCCAACAGTACTACACTGACCTATATACAGCAGAACCCGCCAACACACAAACACAAAATAGATTCCTAAAATACACAAAAAAATTGTCAGACACAGATAAAGACACACTAGACACAGAGCTTACATTAGCCGACATAACACATGCACTCAATCAAATGCAAAAAGACAAAACACCAGGACCAGATGGACTCACAGTAGAATTCTACCAACACTTCTTTCCTATCCTAGGCAATTTCCTTCTAAAAGTCTACCAAGAAGCTTTTCATAAACAAGAACTCCCAAACACTTGCAACATGTCATATATAACACTCATACCTAAAGACAACACAGACAAAACACAGCTGAAAAACTATAGACCCATCTCCTTATTAAACACAGACTACAAAATTCTAGCAAAATCACTTGCAAACAAAATTAAAAATTTCATGCCATCACTCATCCACCCAGACCAACAGTGCAGTATTCAACACAGAAATATACACCAACATACACACTTCATTAGGGATTTCATTACATACACCCACCAGAAAGACTGTCAATCCTCTCTCTTATCTTTAGACCAGGAGAAGGCCTTTGACAGAATCTCACACTCATACTTACACAAAACACTAGCACACTGCAACATAGGACAGTACTATAGACAGTGGATAGAAATATTGTATAAAAATCCTGAAAGTAAGGTACTGGTGAATCATTCACTCACTGGCAGTTTCAAAATCAATAGATCTGTCAGACAAGGGTGTCCACTATCACCAGTCCTATATGTACTCACACTAGAACCACTCTTAGAAGCAATTAGACAGGACACTAACATTAAAGGTACATTTATACAAGGGTCTGGAGAGCGGAAATTAATTGCTTATGCAGATGACACCGTTTTCTTCCCTACAACCAACACTTCCATAACGAACATACTTCACACCTTCAGACAGTTTGGTGAAGGAAGTGGGGCCAAAATAAACATACAGAAGTCTAAAATAATGGGTCTGGGGAAGTGGAAGAATAAAGCAGATTTCCCCCCGGATCTAACAGTCACAGATAACATGAAGATTTATGGGATCACTTTTCCATCCAATCCCAGAAAAACACACACAGGAACATGGCAATCACTGACAAAACAAATTATAGACACACTACATAGTTTCAAATACAAGACATCAACAATTTTTATACGAAGCACTATTGTTAACACCTTCATCTTTCCTAAAATACTATATTTAGCCACAGTGTTAGACCCACCAAAACAAACAATCACAGACATAAACAAACACATCAGGAAATTCATCTTTAAAAACACAATCCACAGTATTAAGCACAGGACTTTAATACAAGAGAAGACTAGAGGGGGAATCCAATTACAGGACCTTAACACAAAAATACAAGCATTAAGAATCAACCACATAGGACGCATCATCAATCATCCAGATCAACACTCGCTAGCATTATACTATATTGCAATTAGATTACACAGAATTAAGAAAATAGACAAAACAACACCGCACTATTACGGCACACTACCGCACTTCTACAGAACATGTATGCAAGCAATTCAAGGTAATGAACACTTAATACAACAGACAACCAAGCAGATATACACATATTTAGTACAACAACAAGCCCCACCACTACACCTGAGAATCAAAAGAGGATACAAATATCACATGAAAGACTACAGTTGCACCTTCACTAATTTACACAACAAACATATCACATCAAAATCCAAAGAAATAACATACAGGCTAATTTATAATATGACCCCGACAACTGAGAGGGCCGCACAAACATTCAAGCAAATAGCCCCATGCAAATTATGTAGACAAAATATCCAGGAAACAGAGGATCATCTCTTCTATGAATGCCCAGCAATCACAGCCACTAAGATTGCACTGCAACAATTAATAGAAACACACACAAACAAGAAAACTGACGCTTATAAGGCCATTTTTTTAAATACAATACCCACATCGACAAAAGACAAACACACTAAACTTCTTGTTGCACTGGCGGAGTATAGAAACGTAATATGGTCGAGTAGAAACTCGGCCACACACAATCACCAAACAATACAACCACACACACTAGCAAAGATTTTTCAACAAAAAATCGCCCAGCTATTCGCAGATTAATAAACAAGAGCCACTCCCATCAATTTCACACTACATAACATACATGTTCAAACACACTCTCACAGTATATTTCTATACTCCGCATGTGTACCACTAAGCCCAATCATTGAGGAACAAAGCGCCAAATAACTGAATAAATGTCTTTTCTTTGTTACTGAGTCCTGTAGCCCAATCTAGACAGAACAATGGGACGGTGGCCTTTGTGAGTCAGTGGTCTTGTCGACCGAAGTTTGACCTCGGTCTGAACAGCTCTCTCTCTCTCTCTCTCTCTCTCTCTCTCTCTCTCTCTCTATATATATATATATATATATATATATATATATATATATATATATATATATATATATATATATATATATATATATATATATCGCTCTCTCTCTTTCTCCCCCCCCCCCCACCCCAAACATGAATGACTATACGCTGTATTCGCAATGTAAAAGCCTGTTTTTGTACATAATGAATGGGATATTTATGTATACGCTGAATTCGCAATGGACAACTTAACAAATTCCAATCTGTTTACGCGCGCTCTCTCTTTATCCCTCCCCCTCCTCTCCCCCTCCCCAACTCCCTCTCTCTCCCTCCCTCCGTGTTGACCGCGTTCCTGGTATCAACCCACCCCACCACAAGCAAATCCTGGGCACTTGCGATTAAGTCGAGGGCTGTCATTCAGCAATAATATTGAATCCACTTACAGGAAGTAAGCTTGCATGAGACTGCCTGCAGTGTAAAACGTGGGGCGGCTTTTGCCGTTTCGACCTTGACACCAACATTTCCTTTAATGTATATATCTTCGGTGTGGAAGAGAACGCGTGCTGTGTGTGGAAGGTTTTATAAGCGTGTGAGAAAGATGGGTTTAGAATGAACGAGCGGAAGGAATCATCACCACACCATAGTCGTTGTTGTCTCCGTCATTATCATCACCATTATCACCACCATTACCATCACCACTATCATCATCATTATCATCACCATTATCATCACTATTACCATCAATCACGTTAGAATGGGATGACTGAAAGCGTACGTCATTATCATAACTGTATATGTATGTTTTTGTTTCATTAACGCATATGACATAACACTAACAAACGGCAACGCTCTGTAATATACACAAACAAAGAAACACGCATTGCACCTTGTAAATATACATTGCTTTGTATAAAATAAACGTAATTAAAAAAAAAAAAAAAAAATATTACCATCAATCACGTTAGAATGGGATGACTGAAAGCGTACGTCATTATCATAACTGTATATGTATGTTTTTGTTTCATTAACGCATATGACATAACACTAACAAACGGCAACGCTCTGTAATATACACAAACAAAGAAACACGCATTGCACCTTGTAAATATACATTGCTTTGTATAAAATAAACGTATTTAAAAAAAAAAAAAAAAAAAAAAAGTGCAGATACTACACTTTGATCATAGCTAACAGGCCGAGAAGAAGAAAAACGAACTCGCGTTAGCCTATCCGGTTAACATTGCTAATATATTCTCTTTACTGGACGTTTGAAGCTTTGGCATACTTTCTCATGCTATAGAATAGACCTGAGGAATGATATATAATCACCATCATCATCATCAAGTGACATGCCGACTGGCGTAGGCGTTCATGACTCTCCACAGATCTCGGTCTTTGGTTTTCTGGATCAACTCCGCTGTTGATATTCCTCCATGCCACCGTCTCAATCCATCCAGCATCATTTCTCTTGGTCTGCCTCTGCCTCTCTTCCCTCGATCTTTCCAGTTGTCACGATGTTCTCCAATGCCTCTCTTCTCATCACATGACCAAAAAAAGCTGTTTGCCTCTTTCTTATTGTTGTATATAATGTTCTAGTTTCATTAGCCTCTTTCAGGCAGTCGTTGTTAGTTACTTTGGCAGTCCAAGGAATTCGCAACATTCGTCTCAGGAACCACATCTCTGTTCGCTTCCAATCTCTTCCTAATTTGTTCATTTACATTCCAAGATTCACAGCCATACAGCAAAACAGGTTCTATATAGCACTTCAGCACTCTCTTTCTTACATTCAATGATAGTGACTTATTGCATAAGATATTCTTCATTTTCTTAAATGCAGCCTTTGCTTGCCCTATTCTGCTCTTAATCTCTTCTGTGCATCTTCCATATGATGTTATAAATGCCCCTAGATATTTAAAACTATTCACTTGGTGAAGAATTTTCCCTTCTATCTCTATTTCACATTTGGGTGTCACCTTTTTCTTTAATATCACCATTGTTACTGTTATCTTGATATTCAAGGAGAATCCTCTTTGCACTCTCTGTTACTACAATGTCCAACAATTGTTGTAGATCTTTTGCATTATCCGCCATCAATACTGTGTCATTTGCATAGCATATATTGTTTATATTATAACCCACGAATATTATTCCTGGCTTCTTTTTGATCTCTCTCATTATTACTTCACTATAGAGGGAGAAGAGATCCGGTGACAAAACACCATCCCCGTCATACTCCCAGCCTTATTTGTTCATAATTTCCTTCTTTATTTCCCATTTTAATTGCTGCTGTTTGGTTCCAGTAAATATTTTTTTTTTATTATTCTGACATCTTTCCCATCAATGTTAATATCTTCCAACATGTTAATTATTTCATGTTGTTTTACTTTATCAAATGCTTTAGTATAATCTATGAAGCACAAATATATGCCCTTCTGTGTCTCTATTGATCTTTCCAATAACGTAATGTATATATTGCATTGTTTGCACCCTGTCCTTCTACAAATCCATGCTGTTCTTCACTATATAATAGACCTGAGTAATACTTTAGAATGGATCTTAATTACGCTATTGAACAGAATTTAGTCATGCTATAGAATAGACCTTAGTAATGCTACAGAATAGACTTTAGTCATGCTATAGAATAGACTTTAGTAATGCTATAGAATAGACCTCGTTATGCGATAGAATAGATCTTAGTAATGCTATAAAGCAGACCTTGGTCATGCTATAAAACAGACCACAGTAATGCTATAGAATAGACTTTAGTAATGCTATGGAATAGACCACAGTAATGCTATAGAATAGACCTTAGTAATGCTATAGAATAAGACCTTGGCAATGCTATTGAATAGACCTTGACAATGCTATGAAATAGACCTTACGCATGTTACAGAACACCAGACTTTACGCACGTTACAGTAGTTTTCATGCGTCCTATAAAATTGACCTGGCACATGCTAGATTTAAACAAAAAATTATTTTTGTTGCATGTCCCTTGCAGGACGTTGCAGTCAACAACAGCTTTTTTCAGCTGCTGTTGATATACTAGGCAAATTTTAGGTTCAGTAGTTTGCCACTGATTTCTGAACGACCGGCTCCCATACCAATACGTTATAACACAACACGCACAAATCGGTCGCGGCTGCGTTTCGAACGCCTGGTAAGCGGTTCGCGAACCGCGTTCGCAAGCCTTTGGCCACAGAGAGCAACTCATGCTAGATACCAATATCCTATTTGTATGCAGAACGCCCCTTCAAACTTATGTAGTGTGAGACCTGACATACTAACCCTTAAGGCCAAATTGTCATGAAACCGAAGCCAGCTAACGACTGGGTCAACTGTCACAGTTCTTGAAGGGTGACCGCGATCCTGTCACGCACGCCTGTTTCGGTCAACCAGGTTCCCGAGTGGGAGAGAGAGCAGGTCAGGATAATGGTCAGTGTCAGGTTAAATCCTTCTCTAGGTCAACAAAGTTCACAGAAAATGTGGGCAGGCAGAGCCTACACACACCCGGAAGGCAATCTGCCTATGCTATGGGAGGTGTAATCCAGAAAAGAAACAGCAGCCATCGAAATCGAAAGATGTTGGCCCAAGTGGCACGGGACTAAAAAGCGGACACCTACTCATTATAATGGATGCTATGCAACACGCATAGCAAACGCTGATCGCAGAAGAAGAAGAAGAAGAAGAAGAAGAAGAAGAAGAAGAAGAAGAAGAAGAAGAAGAAGAAGAAGAAGAAATTCTTCCATCTGTTTCATTTCATTTGAATCAACCGAGAAATATCAACCTATGGGGAAAGACGTAGAGGGAACTAAATGCAGAGAGAAATAAATTCACAACCAGGGCCCTGAAATAACCAGACAAAGTATTCATGGCATGGAACCCATGAGCCCGCTGAAAAAGACAGAACTAAATTCATAGAAGCTCCCGAAGTTATTGAAACAAACAGAAGTACTTTCACGGGAAACCCCCACAGACCACTTCAATTCTTCCTGTTCTACTTCGTTCCTCTTTCCATGAAAGTGCGTGACCCCAAGTTCTGCACCTCAAAGGTCAGAGTGTCCGACTTTGGCATGCACGTGTGCAATTTTGCTTCCCCTAGAGAGATTTCGAGCAACGCAATGCAGGGAACAGGATTTTCAACCATTGTTTATTTGACCTAGGCTGGTTTAATATAAACTTCTGAGAACAATTAATGGAAACGCCTTTCTCTGAAACCTGCAGGGCAAGAAGAGAAGAGGGAGATCTGAAAACACACGGATAAGCCTATTACAGACAGTGGTGGTTACACGGGGAGGTCATGAAGGGAGCTTCGGGAGATAGAAAAAGATAATAGGAAAGCTTGTCGTGGATTGGTTGCGAGTATATGATTCAATGGAGGATCTTTAAAAAGTTACACATCAAAGTCAACCCCAGCATTTTTTTTTTGGGGGGGGGGGGGGGCGTTGTTTGTGATTTCTTGGCATGTTTACGTTCAGTAGTTTGTCACTGTTTTTGGAACGACCGGCACTAATACCTTTGTATGGAAACAAAGGCAAGGCGTCTGCTTCCAAATCGCCAGTAGGTGTATTTCGAGAAGACTGCAGAAACCACGAGGCGTTTGACGGACAATCTAACCAATCGGCCATGCGCCGCTCCTCTACAGAAGACACATGAGGGGAATGGAAATAACAGCAGACACTAGACTGCAGGGGAAAAAAGTATCAGCGCTGACAAATAGCCACGAATGTACTTTTCCGCTAGCTAAAAAGGCTGTACGCCAGGAAAGCTTTCCAGTGGACAGAGACGATCGATACACACATCCCTCTGGGCATGGCGCTTGTGTCTTGTTGACAAATGCGATGCCTACAACTCGTGGAAGAAACAATACCAAGCAAGGAATCATCTGGCCAAGACCGCACATGCCGCACTGTATTACGACCTAGTTACACTCTAGTATAGAGACAAACGAACCGTTAAGTTGCGGCCGACAGTGCATGCGCACGGTCGGCGAAGGGTTCGATCCTTAGCTCACCTTTCGATACAGAAGTTAGTTGCGTATTCTTTGAAGGACGCCGCAGTCAACCCCAGCATTTTTTTTGCTGTTTGTGGTTCTTGGCAAATTGACATTCAGTTTACATGGTGCGGATGCCTGGACATTGAATAAGCAATTAGAAAGTCGAATAGAGGCCCTGGGGGTGTGGATATACAGAAGTATGTGACGTATTTCATGGAATGTTAAAAAAAAAAACACAGGTTCTAGAAAAACTGGGAATGAAAGTTGATGGGGGATAAATAGAAAACAACGATACAAGTGGGAAGATAACATCAAGAGATGGACGAACAGCAATCTGAGAGAATGTACAGTCAGGGTGAGAGACAGACAGTGTTGGAGATCCAATGCAGCCAACCTTCAGTGTGGAAACGGCACCTGATTGATTGATTTATTGATTACCTACAGTAGTTTGCCATTGATTTCTGAACGACTGGAACTCATACGATTTTATGAATGAAAACTAACACAAGGCGGTCTGCTGCCAAATCGCCCGCAGCTATGTTTCGAACGCGGTATGCAGGTTTACGAACTGCGTTTGTAAGCCGTTCGTTATAGCGAAGGTAAGACTGGTCGACTATTTCACCGTGCACTCAAGCTTACGAAATGTGGGCCCTTAACACATCTCAAAACCACAGCAGGCTTTTTTTAAAAATTATTCGCACGAGTTTATACAGCGCCAATTTATTCCAAGGCGATTAACAACAAAAAGAAGGAACATTTTCAGTCTAACGCGATTTCTCATTAATTTATCCACGAACTCAGCTGCGACACAAACCAGGTTATCTGAGAAAATACCACTCAGCTGAACAGACCCGCGTAGGAATACATGGGACGCGCGCACTGACACCTCGGTGCGGTTTCCGTATTATTTTACGGCGTAATAGTAATGAGTGTGTTATTCTACAAAGCAGCTGCATTCATTAGAAGATAATAATTATGACAGATTTTGCGTCAGGTCGCTATCGTATAATTGTGGACGGTACTACCTGCTTTCTGTTAGCGCCGAATGTTGGGCGGCGCTTACCAAACCTGACACCCCACATTGTGCAAACAGCTTCAGGCGGAAGAGCACAATTAGAAGGGTACAACCCTTATCCTGACGCAAAGAAATGCAACCTCAGGATTAAATGTCATGGCAGGGCAGACCAGGCCCTAAGACTTGGTTGGCCCCTTGTCTAGGATCGAAGCTCCGACAGGCGGACAATTAGAGCACTGCTTTGCTGATCCGGCTGCTTCTGCACCGTACCTTGTTCCAGATGTACTGATGTTACCTTTCCTCTGGAGTAAACTAGACCGACTGATAGGTCATAATTGAACGAGATTGGTGATTTCTTGGCAGGTTTGCGCTCAGCAGTTTGATACTGCTCCCTGAATGAATATCACTCATACTACTGTATGAAAACTATCACATGGTGGTCTGTTTCCAAATCGTCCGCAGCTGTGTTTCGAACACAGTATGCAGGACTGTGAATTGTGTTCGCAACTCCTTTGCCACACAGCCGGCTACGATGTTAAAATCACTACACAAGTCCAACAGCCTTGTCTGGTATGCGAACCGTCGTGGTGGAGGCGACACCAGAGGCGAACGGCTAGGAAAAGGCTGGCTTGACACGAAGCGCCGCTTGCACGATGCTCTCCTCACCAAGGGAACTTGGTGGACAGGCACATTTGGCAGTTGTGGGACAAGCACGAAGACAACGCAGTCTCGAATCAATCAATCATGTGCCTTGCCGGAAAGCGTGGGCGGTCATGACTCGACATTTCACTCGATCACCAGAGTCGTGGATCAGCTCAGTGTTCCTGTCTCGTCCATGCCATGTGGCCAAGCCATCCAGGTATTTTCCTCTCGGTCTGTTCCCTCCGATCTTGCCAGTTGTCATTAAGTTCTCCAATCCATTTCTTCTCATAACATGTCCAAAAAATTTTGATTGTCTACATCTAATTTCTCTAATCAATTTACGATTTTCATTTGTCTCCTGTAGTACTTGGTCATTGGTTTTTCTGTCTGTCCATCGTATTCTTTGAATTTTCCCCAAAAACCACATTTCTGCAGCCATCAGACGTTTTTCAGCGTGACTGCTCATTGTCCAAGTTTCACATCCATACAAAAGAACAGGCTCTATGTATCCCCTCAACACTCTTTTTCTCGTTTCAATTGACATCTTAATATTGGTCAGAATGTTTCTCATCTTGCTAAAGGCTACTTTCGCCATGGCGATTCTTGTTCTAATCTCTTCAAGGCATCTCCCATCAGATGTTATGACTGTTCCGAGATAATTGTACCGATTCACTTGTTGAAGAACATTCCCATTTACTTGTATATTACATTGTGGTGTTTCGTTCTTCCTAGTGACGACCATAACCTGTGACTTTTTAAAATTTAATTCTAACCCTAGTTGCTCACTGTGTACAACAACCGGACGATACACGGTACGAACGTATGGCAGGAGAAAGACCCGGGTGGGCCCGACCTCAGAGAGTGTCAGGAAGGTTAAAGGTTAGTTGCATATCCATTACAGGACGTCACAGTCAACACCAACATTTTTGCTGTTGTAATCTCTCGGCAAGTTTATGTTCAGTAGTTTGGCATTGCTTTCTGAATGACCGGCACCATACCATTTTGTAAAAAAAACCAACCTAAGGTGGTCTGTTGCCAAATTGCCCACAGTTGTGTTTCGAACGCGGGTATGCAGGATTACAATTGCGTCCGTTACCTCCTGGCCACGGAGCCGGCTTCAGGACGGTCAAGGGCCGAAAGATTCCAGGAAGGACGATCGGAATCCTCATGTTGAGCTTACTCCGCGTCGGAGTTTTCATCATTGTTAGCTATGTTGAAAAGACAATCTGACATACTGGACGCAGGGGGAGATGACTCGATCTGTTTATCCTGTACACAGTGAGGGGATAATCACAGTCGTTACACAACGGGCCGGACACTGACGTCACACCGGCTGATAATCCCTGGCACTTAACTAGCGGTGCAATGCACGGTAATCGAACTGCAAACGTTGGACCCTGACGGGAGCGAACGGGAGCGACTCGAATCCATGCGGGTGACTCCGCCGTTGAGTCAACAAGGAGCATTCATAGTCATCTACTTCAAATAAACATTTAGGCTAATGACGCATATAAACAGCCGGGATCTCAAGGGGGAAGAGATGGGCGGTGAGGATCTACGCGAACTCATTACTGACCCGGCTCGGTGTGGTTAAGTATGCGAAGAAGACAAGCCTCCACGGCGTGTACGATGACACGTAAGCGGGGATAGTGTGTAGTGGAGGTTCTCAACCTGGTCAGTTGTTTCTGCAGAAGTTAGATCTTAGAAGTTAGATCTGTAGAAGCTATGTCTGTAGAAGCTATATCTATAGAAGTTATATCTGTATAAGTTACATCTGAATCTCTCCTGGAGTGCCCTAGTGGTTAGAGCTCACACACCACAGGCGTGTGGTCTTAGGTTGAAATCCCCACAGAGGCAAGAAACGTTGGTGGTGTTCCAGCCTCGTTGAAATGGAGATGAGAAATGTTTATGAAAAGTTAGGGGTCCTAAATGAAACTGACTTTTGAGTTGACTCAAGAGCCAACATCACAGCATTCAGGATTTCCCATACACGATCCGCTATCATCTTCAACAGTTAGCGAAGAGTTCCAATACCAATGGTACCAGTTGCATGGCGAGTCTAAGGGTGAGTGGATAAATATTTTTAATAACAAGCTGTCAACCACTCTACTAAATCGTGGTTCAGAATGGTGAATCACTAAGCAAACGAGATGTAAACGGTAAGCTAGACTTGAGCAGAACACGATCGCAAGTAACAAACTGGACGTCGCTGTCAAAGCATTCGTCAGCACACAAATAACAAGGAGATGACGGGACCTGGGAAGGTACTACGATAGAAGCACCAAGTCTAAGTACACATAATCCATCATAGTGCTTCACGTAGCGGTACTACGATAGAGGCATCAACTCTAAGTATACAACAATCTATCCTAGTACTTCACATAGCGGTACCGCGATAGAAGCATCCAGACAGCGTACTCTACGTGTCCTTTCAGCAGGCCTCTTATCTCATCTCATCATGTTCCTCTTGTATCTTGCGGTGCCGAGGTGAAGTATAAACAGAGGGAGAGTGCCCGCTTATGGACTTCATGTATCGATATTCCCATGGACTCTGTTATTCCCTGCGTCCGTCGTTTACGTGGTTGGCCTCTTCCTCTGCTTCCCTCTGGTCTGTACACCATTGCTTATTGTGGTATACTGTTAGTTGGTAACCTACTTGCATGGCCAAACCATTTGACTTGCTGCCTTCTAATAAAATCTAGCGCAGCTATAACCACTTCAGTCCTGATTTCTTCATTTCTGATCTTATCTATTCTTGATACATTGAGTATTCTTCTCAGGAATCTCATTTCTGTAGTTGTGATTTTTCTTTTCTCTTTTTCTGTCATTGTCCAGGTTTGGCATTGGTAACATAGAGTTGGCAGGACGATTGTGTTTTAAAGTGCTTTCTTAGTAGTTAATGATACATGTCTGTTCTTTAGTAGTTGTGCCATTTGTGCAAAGAGTTGGTTTGCCTTATTGCATCTATTTTTGATCTCGTCTTCTGATTTGCCATTTGATGATATTATAATTCCTAGGTACTCGAAACTCTTTACTTGTTTCAAGAGATGTTTGTTTAGGTGAATCGGTTTTGCTTTTTCTTCTTTATTTACTGTCATTACCTTTGTTTTTCTTGTGCTAATTTTCATGTTATGTTCCCTACACATTTCATTTAGACTATTTATGTGGTCTTGTAATTCAGCTTCTGATTTTGCTATTAGTGCTTGGTCATCCGCAAACAGGAGTTCTCTAATGGTTAGATTTGCAGATGGTTCTTCTTCTGTGTTCTCGTCATGCGGTGTTCTTGTGGTCTCTGTTTGACTGGTTTCTTTACATATGTTGTCTATATATGTTATGAACAAGAGAGGGGACAGGACACAACCTTGTCGTACTCCAGATCTTATGGTGAAGGGTTCTGAGTGTCCTCCAGTTGCTCTCACTATGCATTCACTGTTGTTGTATAAGCTTCTACATAGGATTGTTAGATGTGTACTCACTCCATATTGTTTAAGGATTTCCCACAGCTTGTTTCTATCTACTCTATCAAATGCCCTTTTTTTGGTCGACAAAGGCTAAGTAGAGTGTTTCATTGAGCAAAAATGGCATCTGTGCATCCTTTGTTTTTCCCAAATGCGAAAATATACCAAGCAAAATGGGAGAAAACCAGATGCACTAAAGTCTATCTTGCCTATAAACTCCTCGCTTTAAACTGTGCAGAGATGATGTTCAGCATCCATGCAAGGCGGTATGAAGATCGTTCTCTCTGAGGTATGTTTTGTGGGTGAGTTGTGTCCACGCGTATGACATAACTCCAGACGGAGGAAGCACCGATCCTTACACCCAGACAGGAAACCAGTAGGCATCACACCCAGACAGGAAACCAGTAGGCCTCACACCCAGACAGGAAACCAGTAGGCCTTACACCCAGACAGAAAACCAGTGGGCCTCACACCCAGACAGGAAACCAGTAGGCCTCACACCCAGACAGAAAACCAGTAGGCCTCACACCCAGACAGGAAACCAGTAGGCCTCACACCCAGACAGGAAACCAGTAGGCCTTACACCCAGACAGAAAACCAGTGGGCCTCACAGCCAGACAGAAAACCAGTATCGCTGGCACCGAGTATTTAATTAAGGCTGGACGCAGTCATCAGGGTGACATCCCTCCAGGCCGTGTGATCTCCACGCACGAGACAGAGAAACGGTATTGATTCGTTGAAAATAAATGGCTTCCAAATTTTGTGAGCACTCAATCATGTCCGGGCAACGTCACGGCATGGCCACGTTAGGTAAATGCACTAGGACGGCTAGTTCTTGTTTTACTGGGGTGCATGGCTGAATGATAACACTGCAGCCTGTCATGCATGCCGTAGGAGGCGATCAAGGAGGGTTGTGGCATAAGACTGGCTAACTCACCTGGTATTCAACTTCGGGGGGGGGGGGGGGGGGGGGGGGAGAGAGAGAGAGAGAGAGAGAAGATAAAACCAGGCTAATCATGAACTAGTCTACGAAGTGGTTGGCGTGAGTTGGATGATGGCTTACATTCGGAGATGACAAGAAGAAGAAGAAGAAGAAGAAGAAGAAGAAGAAGAAGAAGAAGAAGAAGAAGAAGAAGAAGAAGAAGAAGAAGAAGAAGAAGAAGAAGAAGAAATTTCTGGTTACTGACATTCAGAAGAAAGAAAGAACGTATTCTTGGCATTTCCCTCAGAAACCACATTTCCGCTAGAGTTAGATGTTTTCCAGCTTGTCTGCTATTTGTCCGTGTTTCCCATACTCAGCCTTTAGCTGGTTGGGTATGAGTGCCGGTAGTTCAGAAATCAATGGCAAACTACTGAACGTAAACTTGCCAAGAAATCACAAATAGCCCCCCCCCCCCCCCAACACACACAAAATGCTAGGGTTTACTGTGACGCCCTGTAAAGGATATGCAACTAAAGAAAGCATACCATTCCAATACACTTCTCGCTATAATTGATAGCTTTTTTTATTGGGCAGTATGTTTTCCATCTAGCAAAGGGGCACAGGAATATTTAATCTGAGCCAGAGGATGGACCATAATATAACTTCTCCTTGAGGTTGAACGGGGTAGGGATTATGGTAGAATCGGGTTACTTTTGCCTTAGCGACCAATCAACCGAACCCAAAACAATACAACAAGCGCGCGGGATAACTTCGGACCCCCCCCCCCCCCCCCCCCCCCAACACTAACACAACCCCAGACACAATTTCTCAGGCGTCCTCGGCAGACGCCGTAAAAGAAAAATCAGGTTAGATAAACGGCTCACGGAAATAGCTTCAAGAAAAGGTCGGCCATGGACCCCTACGAGGTCAACCATTCCTGTTTCAAACTTTGCTACGGCATCATCCTCTTTCTGTTAGTCACCTCGCCTCACTCAATTTATGACACTAGGCATTCACCCTCTTCCCGCCGCCTCCCTGGGATAGCCATAAGACCTTTCTGCTAAAACCGGCGCGAGAACTCAATTCTTGAGGGCTTGAGAATGGACACAACCCCCAATGGCCTCGTGACCTTTGCGTTCAGCAGTCAAAGACCTCTTCTTGTCTGACTAACCGCTCAGCCAGGAGGTCTGTTGTGGTCTGACACGGCTATAACTACAGCATCATTTCTCTTGGTCCGCCTCTGCCTCTCTTCCCCTCGATCTTTCCAGTCGTCTCGATGCTCTCCAATGCCTTTCTTCTCATCACATGACCAAAGAAAGTTGTTTGTATTTGTCTTATCGTTGTATATAATGTTCTAGTTTCACTAGCCTCTTTCAGGCAATAGTTAGCTACTCTGGCAGTCCAAGGAATTCACAACTAACAAGATAGCACAGGAAAAATAAGGCAAACCTACACATGATCAACAGAGAGGGCGACCTTGAATTCACGCTGAAGCTCGACTTGGAGAGGGGGAAAGAGATTTTCTGCATCACAGTTCCCGCGAAGATGGTACTTAGCTTGAAGGGCCGGGAGAAAAGTGTGTACACCAACTTCTCTCGGGCAGTTGCAGGACCTTAACAGGGCCCATATGTCGATATATTGGGTAGGTACAGCCCCGTTATCCTGGATGGAATCTGACCTTGGGGGAAGCAAATCGTACAGATGCATGCCGAAGTCGCACACACTGACCTTTGTGGTGCATAACCAGTGTGACGCACTTCCGTCGGAAGAATCATCATCATCATAAGAAGAAGAAGAAGAAGAAGAAGAAGAAGAAGAAGAAGAAGAAGAAGAAGAAGAAGAAGAAGAAGAAGAAGAAGAAGAAGAAGAAGAAGAAGAAGAAGAAGAAGAAATCATTTATCTTCACCCTTCATCAGATCCCGTGACCCAAACAAAACACACACAAGCACGATGATTAACGTCTTGATAATAACATTTCTGTGGTTTTTATACCCCGCCCCTCCCCAACCCCACATCCATCGCCTCTCCCCCACCCACCCAGAACGACGGTATCAACATGGGTTCATTGCAGTCATCACCATCATCAAAAGCCCCGAAGCGGCGGCCGAGATCACATTTCTGCTCTGGTGGCGGTTGGTTCTTGATGTCCCTCATTAACAGTTCATATCGATTCTTTCCACCGTGCCACCACCAGGACCAGCGGCATCGTCTGTCTTTCTGTTGGGAGTCTGCTACACCTGCTGGTGCCGGATTATGGGAATCATATGGTGGTGTGGAGGTCGTGGTCGTCCTTTGGTTCGTTCGTTAGTTTGACAACAAGGGGTTAGGGTTTCGTGGTGGTTGTGGTGCAGCAGTAGCAGCAGCAGCGGCGGCAGCAGCAACAGCAGCAGCAGCTGAAACAGCTGCAGTAGTAGCCGTTGAAACAACTGTAGTAGTAGTTGAAACAGCTGCAGTTGTAGTGTTGATTATTGTAGTAGTAGTAGTAGTAGTAGAAGTAGTAGTAATAGCTGAAACAGTTGTATTTGTAATAATCGTAGTAGTAGTTGCTGTTGCTGTTGTAACGGCAGCGGCAGCAGTAGTAATAGCAGTAGTAAATCCAAGTCCAAGTCTAACACTGGTAGCATGGGGTTGGTGTGAATATGCTATTTATTATCTGTCGTTTTGCGGACATGGGTATATTTGGATGTTTCAGTATGCGTGATAGTTGATACATAAGCGTACATGCTTTTTGATATCTGACTTCGATTTCTCTGTCCAATCTGTCATCTTCTGTGATCATACTCCCAAGATATTTGCATTCTCTAACTTGCTTCAGAGATGTGTATACTTAGTGGACCACGAGATCTGCTAACTTGCATTTCAGGATTTTCTTCCTTAATGAAAGTAAAATGGGTCATGACTCACATCCGTGTGTTACCTTAGGACATATGCATATTCTCAACATGTGTCAATTTATGTCCCTGAACGTGCCAACGGCTCTTCATATCAATTATACCGAAACGGTTTCCTGCTATAAGAAGTCTTAAATAAAAGTCGAGAGGATCGACTTCATTGCACCGGGTTTTAGTCCATATAACTCGATCTCTTTCCGCAGGGCGACCTGCCGAAAATGTCGCACAAATCACAAACTCCGTAGCTCCAGCGAAGACTCCCAGGAGTCTCCGAGAAAAATGCACTCGTGAATCGAAAGACGTGGTCCGGAATCCCACAACCTTGGGAGCGAGAGGCAGACGGCTTGACCCTTCGCCATGGAGACTCCCAGTCTCCTGCTGTGGGTTTATGAAGTGATTGTGCCACCACATCTGAGAGCAAGGAGGAATAGGTAGGCAATCTTTCCTCACTCTGACAAGCCTAAGCGCCGAACCCGATCGTGCTCGTCACAAGAGCAGTTCGCTATCAATTTCGCTAGTGCGACGGGTTCTTAATGCGGCTAGAGCAGTGTTTCCCAACCTTTTTTTGTGCCATGCCCCACTTAAGCCTTTCTAAAATTCATATTGCCCCCCTCCTCCGCCCCACGCCCCCCCCCCCCTCAACATATACATTATTTTTAATATTCAAAAATTGAAATGTTCACTAAAGAAACTTGAATGATAGGTTTTAGGAAGAAATCACTAGGTAGGCCTAATTATTGAGCAAACACAGTAAGTACACTTTTAAAACATATAATGGAGAACTGAAATTCAAGTACAAAATAATTTTAATGAAAGATTTTTCTATATCATTTTAATTATTAGTAATTATTTATTATTTAAATTTAGTGAGATCCTTGCACTTGATGCTTGCTGCAAAGAGATCTTATGTCAGGTTCCAATTTAGTTAACTTCAGTCTCAAGTCTCCCCGTTTTGTTATATTCAGCCGATTTCTTCCATTTTCGAATTGCCCCCCTTAACAGTCGAATTACCCCCTTGTGGGGCGTGGGCCCCACGTTGGGAAACTGGGCTAGAGGAAACGCGTTCAAGACACTCCGAAGATCTCACTAAAAGCTTTTAGAATTCATCACGACACTTGGGAGACTGCTTCCAAAGACCGAAATTCGTGGCGTACAATATTACGCAAGGGTGTAGTCACTTGTGAAGCAACCATGACTGTAAAAGTTGTGAAAAAGGCTGGACAAAATAACCACAACAGGAGATCCTCCTCCTGGAACGTCTAGCGCTCCTTGCCCACATGGCCTTAGAACATTTCGAGCCAAAATAGGCCTTGCCAACCATCTTAGAACTCACGAATCCATACTTTCAACCTCACTGGATGAAATGAATGGTCATCATCATTCTTGATGGATAAACATCAGGTTCTTAATGCAGAAATCCAGGCCATCAAGATAGCAACATAGAAATTACTAAACACCAGCCATTGCACACAGTTCGTGGTGCTACTGGCAGATGAAAAATCAGTACTTGAGGGAAATTATAAGTACTACAGACACTACTTTCTAATTATGCAGCCAGCGTAAGGTCACCAAGCAGTGGATACCATCTCACTGTGGAGATGCCCGGAAACGAGAGAGCTGATTGATTGGCTAAGGAAGGAGTAATAGAAAAACAACCTGATGTACCCGTATATACGACCAACAGAAAAAGAATGATCAAATCAGTTAGAAAGTCACCAAAACCTGCTCAAGGTGACTACAACCTTATGGACAGACCAGAACAAATAATTATTCTGCGCCTCAGAACAGGACACAATAGATTACGCAGCCACATGTATACACAATTTAAGATTGATGAATCAGCCATGTATGCACATGTGGATTGACGCAGCAGACAGCAGAGCACATACTCCAAGACTGTCCAAAATACGACAAATCTGGGCAAACCTTCTGTCCTAGAGAAACAACAATGAATTTTAATCTCTATGGACCACTGAGTGGACTAACAAAAAAGACAGTTACATTCATACAAGAGACAGTACTGCAGACAGACAAATTTCAAGCGAACGAAAGAAGAAGATTCTTAATACTGTATAAACCCTGCATTCCTGGAACCATTCTACGTTTGCCTTTATTCTGCACTCTCGCCAATGTTTTTTGTTGATCGTGGAGCCAAGATGTTCCAAACATGCCATAGGAGTTGAGTATCTAAAACAAGATTTCGCAAATCCCCACTTCCCAATAATACCTATTGACAACCTTTTTTTCTATTCTTTCTCCCCCATCTGCATGCTTAAATTGCAACTGCCTCTTGACTACACAGATAGACATGCAAATACACGCTCGTATAAACTAATAAGCCGGTCTCTCTGGCTGTGGGGTTACAACACTTTCTCTCTGTAATCCCGTTTATCACGCAGAGTCTCATAGCGGAGCGAGAGCTGACGCGGTTCGACCCCCGCTCGTGACTTGCGGGATACTGAGCCGGCCGCTTAGAAAGCAATGGCAAACTACTGAGCGTAATCTTGCTAAGAGATCAACATACAGCTGAAAGATGCTGGTGTTGACAGCTAAGTCCTGTAAAGGATATGCTAAAAAAAATTTAAAAAAAACTAATAAATACGTCCGTACACACAAACACACACATAAAAATACACGTCCGTATACACACAGAAACATAAATACAAATACATGTCCGTTCGCACAAATACACGTCCGTATACTGACACACGCACATACAAATACACGCTCGTGTAACACCACACACACACACACAAACACAGTAGTACACACTGACAACACTTTTCTTTCTCCTCCCATCTGCATGCTTAAAATGCTCATCCCTCCTGACTACACAAGCATACAAATACACGTCCGTATACAAATACACGTCCGTATACACATACAGGTCGGTCTCCCTGGCCTAGGCGTTAGCGACTTTCTCCGTAATCCCGTTTATCCATGTGAGCAAACGCGGCTGCGCGAGAATCGGTAGCGGTTCTCGCCGCGCCCGTTACTTACAGGACATGTGAGCCGGCCGCTCAGAAAGCAATGGCAAACTACTGAGCGTAATCTTGCCAAGAAATCAACAACAGCGGTAAAATGCTGGTGTTGACACCGATGTCCTGTAATAGAATATGCGAAGGTAAGAAGAAAAAAACATACAGACATACAGACACACAAATACACGTCGGTGTACACACACAGAGACACACATACAAATACTAGTCCGTATAGATATATACATACACACACACACAAATACATACGGATACGAATACACGTCCGTATACACACACATATATACAAATACACGTCCGTATACACACACATATATACAAATACACGTTTGTATACACACACACGCCCACACTAACACACCACACTTGTCCGACTCGGGAAGTTATTGACCCTGGTGGACCAGGGCAAAGTTCAAGGGGTGGTCAACTCAGTTCAACACCCGCGCTGATCTGACCTAAGACAGGTTCTCCAGTCCCTCTCGACAAGCTGTCTTACCCGAAATAATAAACTTGCCCATTCATCATAAACATGCACTCAAAACTCCCCTTACTATCGTTTCCACCAGTTTTCCCTCAAACGTGTTTTCTCTGAACCAAACGGTTGGTTTCTCCCCTCCACCTTTTTTTTCACGTCTTCGTCGCTTTGTGAAACTACGCTTTCGAGCTCCGAACTCCTTCCAGCGCGGCCGAATATAAGAGAGCACGTTATTAAACTTTCGGTGTGCTGATGCCGAGATCACGGGTTCAACCCCAACACCGGTCAGTCGGACTAAAATGCTGACTTCTCGTGGCTGGTTTGGGGTCGTAAATTACAACTACCTCTGAAGTCCGAGTGGGTTCGCCTGATGGCGAGGGACACAAGTAGTAGGGGAAAGCTAAGCCACGCGCAAATATCAGTCCAGTGCACTAGAAGTAGTTAGTTAGCTATCTATCTAGCTAGTTAGTTAGTCGACAGATCATCCTCACATCGAATCATTCAGTCCATAAGTGCTCGGATCCCCTCCTCAGTAAATCCCGAAGCGTGTAGAGGCCAAGGACACAAGTTCTGTGTTGGCTTACTAATAAAAAAACATGTAATGGTGGGGAAATGTGGTTTCTGGGGAGAATGCAAAGAATACCATTGACAGATAAACAATGAGTAAGTCCTACAAGAAACAAATGAAAACCTTAAACTGACTAGAGAAATTAGACGTAGACAAGTCTACAGACCAAGATTGTTTGAGCACGTTTTTTTTTTTTTTTCATATCCTTTACAGGACATTGCTGTCAACAGCAGCATCTTTCAGCTGTCTGTTGATTTCTTGGCAAGATTACGCTCAGTAGTTTGCCATTGCTTTCTGAGCGGCCGGCTCATTATCCCGCAAGTCACCAGCGGGGGTCGAACCGCTTCCAGCTCTCGCCCGCAACGAGACTCTGCGTGATAAAC
This sequence comes from Cepaea nemoralis, assembly GCA_014155875.1. Taxonomy (NCBI): domain Eukaryota; kingdom Metazoa; phylum Mollusca; class Gastropoda; order Stylommatophora; family Helicidae; genus Cepaea; species Cepaea nemoralis. The sequence continues at coordinate 44,434 of JACEFZ010012665.1, read as the reverse complement.
GGGATTACGGAGAAAGTGTTGTAACCCCTCGGCCAGAGAGACCGGCTTGAGCACGTTATAAGAAGAAATAAACTAGAGAACTTGGTGACAACTGGCAAGATGAAGGGAAAAAGAACAAGGGAAAGGGAGAAAGGTAAATATCTAGATGGCTTGGCCACATGGCACAATGGAGACAAAAACACGGAGCTGTTCCACGACTCTGGTGATCGAGTGAGATGGCGAAACATGGCCGCCCACGCTTATCGGCGCCGCACATGATGATGACCCAGCCGAGCATTACGTCTGGCTCGTGTCTTGGTGTGTGGAAGAAAATGGAAGAAAAAGGCAGGCAGTCAGACAGACAGAGAAAGATTAGTGACGAAGGCTGTTTAGAAAAGAACCGCTAAGAGGATCAAAATCAATTTGGACTAACTTCGCAGACACGTCTCAACAAGAAGCCAATAGTGCTTCGCTGGCAGTCGCTCCAAAGAACCAGTCAGCAATAGATACGACGGGGCTTCAAATGAAAACCTTAAAAGTCTGCTAGAAATTACAATAACCATGCCATTCATTGTCTTGTAACCTGCCAATATTGCAAAGGATGTCAAAAGTGTTAAGCACGTGACATCATGGTACAGACGAACACGCGCCGCCGTCATAAGGATAGTTTAAAGATGGTCGCCCTGGCCCAAAATGATGACTGCTTCTTTCTGATGATTGTGAAATACTGGTTCTAAATAACTCGCAATGACTCTTTTCCTAACTTTTAAGGACAATGACTTTATTGCACAAAATGGTTTTCATTTGAAAGATCAATGGTTTGGGAAATCAAACTCGAAATAAATGCTAAGTCGGATGTACAGACCCACCGTTCAATGATATTCACTTAAATATAATGTAAACAATTAAATAGGATTTAGAGAAGAACAATAATTACAGAACAGACACTTGGAAAAATGAACGAAAGTTGCTATTATGTAAACAACTAAACGATAGAATTTAGATCATAGAAATAACTATTATGTAAACAACTAAACGATAGAATTTAGATCATAGAAATACTGGAAGAGCAGACACTTAGACAGATAGTTTAGTTTAGTCGATGGATCAACATCACGGCACATGGGTGTAACCCATAAATGCTCCGTTATACTCCTAACTCAAGCCTGAGTACGGAGAATCTCAGCTCACTGGGCGAGGATCCTGAAATCCTTTGGTTAACTCGAAATTTTGCCCGGGCAGCACCGTTAGGCTACTCTTTTTCGATTTCCAACTGCCAAGGGATTTTCTACATGCGCAACAATACACACGGGCGTCCGATCTCACTACCCAGAGACCAGCGGGAATTTTGTTACCAGAAGTCCACGTGAAACAAGCCCGGCACTCACCGGGGCTTGAACCCGGAACCCCTAGCACTCGAGGCGGACACCATGCCGCGAGAGCACTCAGTCCACCAGACACTTTAGACAGATGGAGAACAGAAGTAACTGCAATGAGAACAATAAAACAAACACCATTTAGAGAAGAACAATAATGGAAGAACAGACATTAACATGTAGAACAGAAGTACGTGAACACTAAAATATTTTACAAATGCTACTACTTCTAGGGCACTGGAATGATTTTTGCGGATGATTACCAGTGTCCCTCGCCATCAGGCGGACCCACTCCGACTTCTGAGGGACCTGTAATTTACGTCCCAAAGTCAAGGACGATAAGTCATATTTTAGTCCAGTTGACCGGTGTAAAGGTTGAACCAGCTACCTCCCAATCGGCTACCGGGAATTTAAGCTCTTACCAATTCGGCCATGCTGATCTCCGAACACACACGTCTTATTTGGCGCTCACGGAAGTAGAAGAAAGAAGTCGGGATTAGAGGAAGCGCTAGACAACATCGAAAGCCATAGTCACGGACCGGGACTAGAACCTGTCACCCTCAGATAAGGTCAGCGATTCGCTGCGGGAACAAGTGCGTCCCGATGCACGACCAACTAGACACCCCTAAAAGAGTGTCTTCATTAGCCAGGTTTATCATCCCACATGAACCCACACAAGGGGGCTGGGTGGTCTCGAGGTATGGTGTCCGCCTCGAGCGCTGGAGGTCCCGTCCGGGTTCAAGCCCCGGTGAGGGCCGGGATTTTTTCACGTGGACTTCTAGTAACAAAATGTCCCCTGGTCTCTGGGTAGTGAGATCGGACGCCCGTGTGTATTGTTGCGCACGTAAAAAATCGCTTGGCAGTTGGAAATCGAAAAAGAGTAAGTAGCTTACTGGCGCTGCCCGGGCAAAATTTCAACGTTAAAAATCTAACCAAAGTATTTCAGGATCCTCGCCGGTGCTACGGAGTTCGTGCACTGAGCTGAGATTCTCTGGACTCAGGCTTGAGTTAGGAGTAGAACGGAGCACTTAAGGGTTACACCCGTGTGTCGTGATGTTGATCCGTCGAAACAAACCTAAAGCCACAACCATGCCCTCGACCTAGGGCAGTAGGTCACGTGGTTTACACACTTCTCTGACTCACAGTTGTGTGTCCAACTTCGGCGTGCATTCGGGTACGGTTAACTTCTACACAGATTCCCACCCGAGTTAATCAGCGCTATCTACCCGTAGGTAGGTTCCTTAATCTTTTCCCCCGTAACAATTCTGCTACGGCACTTGCTTTGCTCGGAAGCCTGAACATTGAACAAGCAACTAGAAAGTCGAATAGATGCCCTGGAGATGTGGATATACAGAAGAATATGTCGTATTTCGTGGAAACAAAAACAATCCAATACAGAGCTTCTAGAAAAACTGGGGATGAAAAGAGAGTTGGAAAAAAAATAATAAAAAAGAGGCAAGTGAAATATTTCGGCCACGTTAAAAGACATAACACTCGTATAAAAACCATACCTGGGAAGGTTAACCCGGTCAACAAATGCCCGCAGAAGTCGGATGTGTCGGCCTAACGGCGCAAGAACGCAGCTCTGCTGTAAACAGGCACAACGCAATCACATCCGGAAAAAAAAATCCGGATGAACGAAGAAGAAGAAAACCACACTGGAGGGTAAGACTGAAGGCAAGCGAGCAAGAGGTAGACAACGATATAAATGGGAAGACAACGTCATTTTCGCGTGCGCAACTTTAACACATGCCTCTTTCTCGCCATTATCCGGGAAAGCTAGGCATCCTATTTTACTACCCAAGATATCATCTAGCACAGTGGTTCTCAACCTTTTTTGGCCCATTCCCCCCTTCACCATATTTTCAGAACGTCATTCCCCCCCCCCCCCCCTTTTCCAAAATTGTCAGCCTCAAAAGGTGCATTAAAAAAAACATGCCTATAATAGTGAAAATACTTATTTTCTTCCATAGTTGTACATAACCTTCACATGTAAAGATACATTTTATAGTGTAGTTTTCTACAGTTAATAGCAAATGAATATGCTGATGGATATTAAAACTTAAATAGAAGCATTTTTACATTCGCAATATTTTATTTAAACAGCACATTAATCATACTACAATAAACAAACAGTTAAAATGTCAACTTAATATACGACACCAGGATGCCAGAAAATTGTGCTTCATCAAACAAAACGCTCATTACAATACCTGGATATTGTAGATTCGTAATTTAAATGAAAATTGTAATCAATGAGAACACTGTGATTGTTTTTCCCGCAGCAATTCTGAAATACGCGGAGGAGTGCTTGAAAGGGCACAACGGAGATCGTTTTCAACATCTAATCTGTTGCGTCGAGGGGTTAGCAGCTTTCTCCGCTAACCCCGAATACTCTCGTCGCGTCACGCGACGAGAATTAGCAGTGGTTCGAATCGCAAAGTGACTTATGAGAGTATGGAGCCGGTCGCTCAGAAAGTCGTGGCGTGCTGATGAGCGTAATCTAGTCTAGGAATCAACATACAGCTGAAAGATGATGGTGTTGACCGCAATATCCTGAAACAGGATGGAAACGCGGGGGAAAAAAAATATCTGTTGCGTCGTTTCGTTTTAATTTCTAGCAGAGCTGAAAAGCCTGACTCACAAAGATATGTTAACGCAAATGGAAGCAATGCACGGATTGCTTTTTCTGCCACTTTTGGGTATGAACCGCACATTAAAGGTCAAACTTCCGTGATTGGTTTCTCACTGAAAACATCCCTTGCCCCCGAATCATTTTTCAGCTTCAGAAATTCATCTTGACAATCATCAGACAGACCAGATTCAGAAAATTTAGAACTCTTTACTCCTGATGAAACAACTGACCCACAGGGAATACATGAACTTCTATTTGCAGATGATCAGTGCCTGTTTTACAGCGGCGAGGGCAGACTACAAAATTATATTACTAATCTGAGTTCAACCTGCAGCAGATACAATATGAGTATAAACACAGCCAAAACCGAAGTAATGCAAGTTAGCAGATCGCCAGGCCCACTAAGTATACAGATAAATAACACACCTCTGAAACAAGTTAAAGAATTCAAATACCTTGGAAGTATGATCACAGAAGATGGCAGATTAGACAGAGAAATTGAAATCAGATGTCAAAAGCTAGTGCACTTACATATCAACTGTCACCCTTACTGAAACATCCAAACATACCGATGTCCGCAAAACGACAGATAATAAACAGCATATTCACACCAACCCTATGCTACCAATCTCAAACCTTAACTTTATCCAAATTACACCTTCGCAAAATCAACACCTGCGAAATGAGATGCCTGAGGAGAGCTGCCAACTTAACAATCCGAGACCGAGTAAGAAATGTTACTATCAGACAGACTGTGGGATCAACACCTTGTGCCACATTTATTGAAAGACAGAAGATCAAGTGGTTTGGCCATGTGTTAGAATACAACATCAGCAACTACCATCACTGGCCTTACATCAAAGATCATCTGCGACGAGACCACGAGGACGTCCAAGAAGAAAATGGATTGACGACATCAGAGACATTGTACAACAACACGGAATGACACTATCCAGTGCCGTCCACCGGGCGCTGGAACGCAAATTATTCCTCCCCACGACGCTTGACGGCAGAAGTGGAAGATGATGATGAATCATCAGAAACTTTTTCAACTGATAATTTGAATGGGTTTCGCACCAAATCCAGCTCGTCATTACTAAGTTCAGGAAAATATCGCTCAAATTCATTTTCTAGCGCTGTCAAATGCTGCACAATTTCATTTTTTGCAAATTGTGGAAGTACTTGGTCTTTACCATCAACAACGAGAACGGATGACAGCTTCTCAAACATTGCAACATTTGTCATATTGACCTTCTTTTCCAGTTTTCCAGCTTGCTCATAAAAGCTCTCAAGGCATCCACAAATTGTATGATTTTTGTATTCCTTCCTTGCATCTGAAGATTGAGTTTATTCAACTGCTCAATAAATATCAACTAAATAGGCAAGGCGCATGATCCATTCCTCATCATCCAGCCAGGCGAAAAAGTCCATTTTACCCTGAACTTCAAAAAATAATTTGAGCTCGTCTCTCAGCTCATATACTCGCGCAGTTACATTTCCTCTTGACAGCCATCGAACATTTGTGTGGAAAAGAAGCAAATGGTGGCCTGCATCCATGTCAACGCATAACTGCTTAAAAAGCCGTGAGTTGAGAGCTCCTCCTTTGATAAAATTCACTATCTGAACGGTTTGATCCAAAACCTCCCCAAAGGAGCTGGAAGTGTTTTGGAGGCCAGTGCTTGACGATGGATCATGCAATGAATGCCTTTCACTTTTGGGGCACATTTCTTCACACTAACTTGAAATCCTGATTTGGTCCCTAACATAGCTGGTGCTCCATCTGTACAGCACCCACACATATTATCCCATAAAAATTTTCTGATTCAAGGAATGATGAAACCTTTTCCAAAATATCAGAGGCCATGGTAGTTGTTTCAAGAGGAGAACAAAAAAGAAGTTCTTCTTTAAATGATCCTGAATGCACATACCTTGCAAACACTATCAACTGAGAACCACGATGCCACATCAGCCGATTCATCCATCAGTTTCAATTGAATACAGCCCAAATGCTGCAGACTTGATCTCTTGCACAACTTGATCCTTGATGTCAATTAGCCATATCGCTGATCCTCCTTTGAACAGTGTCGTTTGATAGTGAAACCGCTGCAAGTTTTTTCTCTGATTCATTTCCCAACACAATTTTCCACCATCTTGAGACAACAAGGTTTGATCAAAGATTCCCCGATTGTATGTGGTTTTTTCTGCTTCGCTATCTCCAGTGCTACGACATAGGAAGCTTCAGTAACCTTTTGGTTTGTTTCTTGGAATATCCCTGTTTAAATCACGTCTCATCCTTTTGACAGCATTCCCAAGACGTTCAAAATAGGTTTTGTCCTTGTCCTTGTATTGAGGATGAACATTCTTCTTCTTCTTCGTTCATCCGGAGTTTTTTTTTTCGGACGTGATTGCGTTTGTGCCTGTTTACAGCAGAGCTGCGTTTCTTGCGCCGTTAGGCCGACACATCCGACTTCTGCGGGCATTTGTTGACCGGGTTAACTTTCCCGGGGATGAACATTCAACAAATAATTCCTCAACTGTGTCGGTTTCACAGAATCATTTGACAAACTTTTACTACAAATAACACACTGAGGTCGTTCTTCTCCGTTGATGACGATATTTGTCAATCCATAATTCAAATAAGACAGGTCATACTTCGTTTCTTGACACTCATCATGGGATTCAGATTCTATAAATATAAAACGATAAAGTCAAGATCAACACACATAAACACCCACAGACGTGTATACACACCCACACGCACATATATACGTACGTACACACACACACACACACACAAACACAATAATATTGCATATCCTATTTACAGTACATCGTTGTCAACACCAGCATTTTACTGCTGTTGTTGATGTCTGGGCAAGTTTTACGTTCAGTAGTTTGTCATTGATTTCTGAACGACCGGCTCCAATACCAACATGCTAAAACCCCAGCACGATGTGGTCAGCTGTTAAATCGGTCACCGCTGGCAAGCCTTTAGGCCACGGAGACGGTGGTATATATATATATATATATATATATATATATATATATAATATATATATATATATATATATATACTCATACAAACACACGCACACTCATATATATATATATATATATATATATATATATATATAGATATATATCTATATATATATATATATATATATATATATATATATATATATATATATATATATATATATATATATATATATATATATATATATATATATATATATATAATATATATATATATATATATATATATATATATATATATATATATATATATATATATATATATCTATATATATATATATATATATATATATTATATATATATATATATATATATTATATATATATATATATATATATATATATATATATATATATATATATATATATATATATATATATATATATATATATATATATATATATATATATATATATATATACATATATATATATATATATATATATATATATATACATATATATATATATTATATATATATATATAATATATATATATATATATATATATATATATATGTATATATATATGCCAGTCTCCCTGATGAAGGTGTTAAGGACGCTGTTCGTAATCCCGTATACCCAGGTATGAAACACAGCTGCACGAGATTCGCCAGCGGATCGCGTTGCATCAGTTTCTTATGGAAAAGTATCTGAGCCGACGTTCAGAAATCGGTAATCGGTTTCTGTTTTAATGCGATCTTGAAATAATCGGATGAGTACTCTAAACCTCATTAAAACGGAGATGCAATAACAAAAAAACGTAACTTACCGCAAATAAAATCGCTGGTAAAATACGGCAACCTAAATCATAGAGGCTAGGTAGAAGGAAAAGAACCGTATATTATGGAGGGAAAACAATATGAAGTAATTGGTTCTTGTATTAACGCGATCTTGAAATAATTGGGGGATTTAACGTCACGAGTACGCTTAATATCCCGATCATATTTTGTGTGGTCCTGAAGCCAATTTGACAATGTCTTCATTCCCCCCCTGGAAACCCTCAAATTCCCCCCTGGGGGGGAATTCCCCACCGGTTGAGAACCACTGATCTAGCACATGTGATATAATTAGAAACCAATGGGTTCATTTTTAATCCGAACTGTAAGCCGGTGGTGAACCAGGCCGAGGGAGAGTTGGCTTAAAAGGGGGGGGGGGGGGGGGGGGGGGGGGAGAAAGAAAGAGGGGGGGGGGGAGAAAGAAAGAGGGGGGGGGGGGGGTCGTCTATTTTCAGGGCTCGATTCAGTCAGGACTAATTGTTGTTTTTTTTTTAAACTTAAAAATTAGATAAAGAATGGATGTCTACCAGCTTTAATAGTTGATACAGATAACTGTGTCATAGATTATAAAATATTTACGGTCTCATAAATTGTATAATCAAGCCTAGACAAAATTTAGGGAAGAAAACCATCCTCATAGATTATACAATATTTATGTCTCATAAATCATATAATCAAGTCTAGGCAAAACTTAGGAAAGAAAACCTACCCTCATATTATTATACAATATTTATGTCTCATAAATCATATAATCAAGTCTAGGCAAAACTTAGGACAGAAAACCTACCCTCATATTATTATACAATATTTTCTGTCTCATAAATCATATAATCAAGTCTAGGCAAAACTTAGGACAGAAAACCTACCCTCATATTATTATACAATATTTTCTGTCTCATAAATCATATAATCAAGTCTAGTCAAAACTTAGGAAAGAAAACCTTCACCCAAGTAGTCAGAGCCCGTGACCTTGGATGGAATATGTTTAGAGGAAGCAAACCGTACACAAATACATGACAAAAGTCAGACACACTGACCTTTGAGGTGCATTAGCAGGATGTGATACACTCTCCACGAAAGAGGGGCGAAGAGGTAGAAGAAGACACATAAGTATTCTATAATGTTCGAGACTGGATAGCTAATTTAGGAAATAATTAATAGTTTATTATGTAAGAGACTGCAATGTTAACCTAGGAAATAGTGAGACACAATTTAAGAGACTTTAGTTAACCTAGGAAATAGTGAGACACAATTTAAGAGGCTGTATAGTTTATTTAGGAAATATTTTCATTGTATATCTAAGAGACTGTGTAGTTTATCTAGGAAATATTTCTTATTTTATAATTCAAGAGACAGTATATTTAATCTAGGAAATAGCGAACATTTTAAAATGTAAGAGACAACATTTAATTAAAGAAATAGTGACACTTTTATAATCTAAGACACATAGTTAATCTAGGAAATTATGACAATTTTACAATCTAAGTGACCATATAGTTAATCTAGAAAATAGTGAAAATTGTATAATGTGAGAGAATGTGTACTTTATGAAATAGGTACTACTTTTTAATCTAAGAGACAGTACAGTTAATCTAGGAAATATTTCGTTTTTTATCATCTAAGAGACAGTATAGTTATTTGGGAATATTTACTATTTTATTATCTAAGAAACAGTATGTTTCTTATAGTTTATCTAGGAAATGTTTCTTATTGTAAAATTCAAGAGACAGTATTTTAATCTAGGAAATAGTGAACATTTTACGGTGTAAGAGACTACATTTAATCTAAGAAATAATGACAATTTTAACATCTAAGAGACTATAGTTAATCTAGCAAATAGTGAACACTTCTTAATTTAAGAGACTTTATATTTAATGTGGGAATATTTACTATTTTACAATGTAATGACTACTTAAAAATATTCACTGGGTCATTGTATACAATATTTACGTGTCAGATTATACAAAAATGTTTACTGTCTCCTAAATAAAATATTTACTGTCTGATAGTATATACAATGTCAATCTGGGAAGTTGTGAAAATTGTATAATGTGAGAGACTGTACTTTAGAAAATATTTACTACTTTATAACCTAAGAGACACTACAGTTAATCTAAGAAATATTCTATATTTTATAATCTAAGAAACAGTATAGTTATCTAGGTAATATATTGAATGTTATCACATAAGAGACAATATAGTCAGTTACCTATAAAAAATTTACTATTTTACAATCTAAGAAACAGTATAGTTATCTAGAAAAAAATGCACTAATTTATAATCTAAGAAACAGTATAATTAATCTAGAAATTAGTTCATATTTAATCATCCAGAATACAGTAAATTTGTAAATATTTCGCAATCTAGGCAACAGCAACTGAAACAAAATCTAAAATATTCTACAAGATTTGAAAATGGAAGAAATCTGGCACACAAACAGCATAATGACTTGGAAAATGAAATACTCTGGCCATATTGAATGTCACAGTGGCTTAAAAAGAGCAATGATGAAATCCATGGTTCCCTGCAAGATGAGCCGGGGATCAACCAACACAAAGGTGCACACAGGGAATGGCAGGGATTTTGGGCATTAAATTACATGTGGCAAGGGAACTGACAAAGATCAGGAGTATTTCTATAGGGCCATGATGAGGGTGACATGCTGCAAGGGACATGATATGTGAATGAACTATCAGACTGTAAGTAGTTTATAATCCAGGAGACAGTAAACTAATAATCTAACAGACAGTAACCATTTTATCATGCAGGAGACAGTAAACATTGTAAGCACTATCAGACTGTAAATAGTTTATACTCCAGGAGACAGTTGACATTTTATAATCTAGAAGACAGTAAACATTTTATAATCTAGTAGTATTATTGTATAACTTCACACAGTGAATATTATATAACCTGACACAGTGAATATTGTATAACCTGACACAGTGAATATTGTATAACCTGACACAGTGAATATTGTATAACCTGACACAGTGAATATTGTATAATCTGAAACAGTGAATATTGTATAACCTGACACAGTGAATATTGTATGACCTGACACAGTGAATATTGTATAATCTGAAATAGTGAATATTGTATAACCTGACACAATGAATATTGTATAATCTGAAACAGTGAATATTGTATAATCTGACACAGTGAATATTGTATAACCTGGCACAGTGAATATTGTATAACCTGACACAGTGAATATTGTATAACCTGAGAAAGCAAATATTGTATAATCTGACACAATGAATATTGTACAACCTACACAGTGAATATTGTATAATTTAACATAGTGAATATTGTATAATTTAACACAGTGAATATTGTATAACCTGACACAATGAATATTGTATAATCTGAAACAGTGAATATTGTAAAACCTGACACAGTGAATATTGTATAATTTAACACAGTGAATATTGTATAACCTGACACAATGAATATTGTATAATCTGAAACAGTGAATATTGTATAACCTGACACAATGAATATTGTATAATCTGAAACAGTGAATATTGTATAACCTGACACAGTGAATATTGTATAACCTGACACACTGAATATTGTATAACCTGACACAGTGAATATTGTATAATTTAACACAGTGAATATTGTATAACCTGAGAAAGTAAATATTGTATAACCTGACACAGTAAATATTGTATAATTTAACACATTGAATATTGTATAACCTGAGAAAGTAAATATTGTATAACCTGACACAGTAAACATTGTATAATCTGACACAATGAATATTGTATAATCTGACACAATGAATATTGTATAATCTGACACAGTGAATATTGTATAACCTGACACAGTGAATATTGTATCTTCTGAGAAAGCAAATATTGTATAATCTGACACAGTGAATGTTGTATAATCTGACACAGTGAATGTTGTATAATCTGACACAGTGAATATTTTATAACCCGACACAGTGAATATTGTATAACCTGACACAGTGAATATTGTATACCTGACACAGTGAATATTGTATAACCTGACACAGTAAACATTGTATAATCTGACACAGTGAATATTGTATAACCTGACACAGTGAATATTGTATAACCTGACACAGTGAATATTGTATAACCTGATACAGTGAATATTGTATAACCTGACACCGTGAATATTGTATAATCTGACACAGTGAATATTGTATAACCTGACACAGTGAATATTGTATAACTTAACACAGTGAATATTGTATAATCTGACACAATGAATATTGTATAATCTGACAGTGAATACTGTATAACCTGACACAGTGAATATTGTATAATCTGACACAGTGAATATTGTATAACCTGACACAGTGAATATTGTATAACCTGACACAGTGAATATTGTATAATCTGACACAGTGAATATTGCATATAACACAGTGAATACTGTATAATTTGACACTGAATATTGAATGATCTGACACAGTGAATATTGTATAACCTGACACAGTGAATATTGTTTAATCTGAGAAAGTATATATTATATAATGTGAAAAAGTATATATTGTATAATCCGACACAGCAAATATTGTAAAATCTTAGACTGAATACTGTATAATCTGACGTGGTGAATATTGTATAAACTGAAAGAAAGTAAATATTGTATAACCTGATTATGTACTTATTGTAGAATCTGAGAAAGTAAATTTTGCATGATCTGAGAAGGTAAATATTTTATGATCTGACACTGTGAATCTTGCATAAACAGACAGTAAATATTGTATAATCTATGAGACTAAAAAATGCATAATCCATAAGACAGTTAAAATGTTATAATCTAGGAGACAGTAAACACAATCTGTGAGACAGTAAATATTGTATAATCTATGAGACAGTAAATATTGTATAATCTAAATAAATGAAACAGTTAATATTGTATATTCTATGTGACAGTAAATATCTTGTAAAACATGAGACTAAATATGACATAATCTATATGACAGTAAACATGTTGTCATCTAGGAGACAGTAAATATTGTATAATCTATGAGACAGTAAATATTATATAATCTATGAGACAGTAGTTAGTTAGTTAGTCGACAGATCATCCTCGTTGCACATCGGACATTCAGTCCATAAGTGCTCGGATCCCCTCCTCAGCAAATCCCGCAACGTGTAGCGGCTAACGACGCCAGTTCTGTGTTGGTTTATCAATCTTCTTTGGCTTCCTGCGTAGTGTTCTTGTTTGGCCACCCCTCTTTTAATTTGCTGCTCTCGCAGTCTGGCCATTGTTGTAGATTCACAGTCATCACTTGGTTCTTGCAAAAGTCTCACTTCTCATAGAGCATTCAGAATGTCAGCCTGGTCCATGGCGCGTCCGCCCTCCACAGTAGCCTCACCTGCGAGCTTGTCAGCCCGCTCATTTCCTTGTACTCCCGCATGACCTGGCACGAAGATGAAACTAATCTTTGCCAGCCGAGACCGCTCCAGAGGCAGCAACCATTCTCTTCGGATCGACCCCTCCTCTATCCTCTTGATCATGTTCATTGAGTCGCTAAGGAAACAAGCCCTAGTGAATGTCTGTGTCTCGAGCCATGTTATTGCTTTGTGACAGTAAATATTGTATAATCTATGAGACAGTAAATATTGTATAATCTATGAGACAGTAAATATTGTATAATCTAAATAAATGAAACAGTTAATATTGTATATTCTATGTGACAGTAAATATCTTGTCAAACATGAGACTAAATATGACATAATCTATATGACAGTAAACATGATATCATCTAGGAGACAGTAAATATTGTGTAATCTAACTATTTGAGACAGTAAATGCTGTATAATCTAAATATCTGAGACAGTAAATGCTGTATAATCTAAATATTTGAGACGGTAAATACTCCATAATCCACAAGTCAGTAAATATTGTATAATCTATGTGACAGTAAATATTGTGTAATATATGAGACTGTAATATTGAATAATCTATGACTGTAAATATTGTATAATATGAGACAGTAATATTGTACAAACTATGAGACAGTAACCATTTAATCACCTAGGAAACAGTAAATGTTGCACAATCTGTGCGACAGTAGACATTTCTTCTTCTTCTTCTTCGTTCATCCGGAGTTTTTTTTTCGGATGTGATTGCGTTGTGCCTGTTTACAGCAGAGCTGCGTTCTTGCGCCGTTAGGCCGACACATCCGACTTCTGCGGGCATTTGTTGACTGGGTTAACCTTCCCGGGGAGTAGACATTTTATTATCTAGGAAACAGCAATTATTGTAAGATCGTGACTCATTAGTGTACTTACTGTACAGAATGTCAAGTTAACAGATAAAGGGATTGGATCAAGATAAAATACCTCCCAAAATCCAAGGTAGACTGACGATAATCATAGGCTAGGGAAAGCAAACCTGGGCTGAAATCTGACTAACGGGGCCACAGATTTGACAAAAACATTGCAACGTAACTCTTTTTATGATGACACATTTTGATGTAAATCAGTACAGGTATAATATGATTCTTTGAGTGGTTAACTTGTTCTCTAGTAAGCTAAGCATTACATCTTCAGAAATGATGATAATGACAGAATTTTATTAAGTATGTAAAAGAAATTAACCCACAAAGAAAACTGATTACTCGCATCAAAAGAAACATACATTCTTTTGGCATGACAAAAAAAAGTAAAAGCTGGAGTATGTCACCACAACCGGAAAGCTAGTGGGGAGGAGAGACAGGAGGATACCAAGAGAGTAAATGCTAGACATTTTGGCATCATGGAGGAATATCAGTAACAGAAATGATTGACTAGCACATGAGACAGAGGGCTGTGGGCAGACATGATCATCAATGTCACACAGCATGGGCTACTAGAAGAAGTAAACTTAAGGATGCAGAGGTTCTAGAAAAACTGGGAATGAAAAGAGAGTTGATGAAATAAATAAAACAGAAGCAAGTGAAATATTTCAGCCACATTAAAAGACATAACCTCATCACACCTCCCATCTCATCAGGTTCCTCATGCATCTTGCGGTGTCGAGGTGAAGCATAAACAGCGGGGGAGTACCTATTTATGGGCTTTATATATTGAAAGACATAACACTCTTATAAAAACCATACTGGACTGGAAGGTAAGGCTGAAGGCTAGCGAGCAAGAGGTACACAATGATACAAGTGGGAAGATAGCATCAAGAGATGGACGAACAGCAATCTGACAGAATGTACAATCAAGGTGAGAGACAGACAGTGTTGGAGATTCATTGCAGCCAACCTTCATTGTGGAGATGGCATCTGATAGATTGAAAATTAAGGATCATTGGGCATATAGGTGCTAGCACCATATTTTTATAGACCAACTAGCAGTTGATGACCAATATCACTCCGAAATATGTGTTAATGAGGAAATATTGGAGGTGGTGGACAATTTTTAATATCTTGGGTCATTAATTACCAACAATGGTGATACAATGAAAGAAATTTAAAAAAGGAATCTCTATTGCTCTTCAAAAACTAAAACAACTGAATAAATTGTGGCGTGGGACAGATAGACCAACACAAATTATATTTTTAAGAGCATGCATCTTTTCCATTACAACATACGCCTGTGAGACCTGGACACTTACTAAACCAGCTGAACAGTGCATAAATGCCTTTGAATATAAATGTTATAGACGGGTTCTAAGAATATCTTAGATACAGAAAAGAACAAATGCATCCATACGACAAGAGTTGAATAATGAAGAAGGATGGCTACTAAGCCGATAAAAGCAAAGAAAATTGAAAGTATTCTAGGTTACTTGAAATGACATGAAAGTTTGGAGAGAACATTAATATGCCCAGGAAGAGAGGAAGAGGAAGGCCAAATAGAACGTGGCAGAGATGTGGCAGATGATCTCCAGATGGGTGTATCACACATGGGACATCTTGCCTATGACCAAGAAATTTTCCGGAAGGTTGCTATGGGAGTGAGGTTCTGCAAAGGACATGCTACTGAATGAATAAATGAATGAATGAATATCACTCCTGCCACCTTTATTTTTCAGGTCATTTCCTGGTGCCCATTTTAGGGTGGGTCGACCTGAGAGCATGGATTTTAAAAGTCTACATTGATGTGAACTTAAACCCATGACTGCTGGGCTGGCAGGCAAGTGTTCTAGCCACTGCAGCATCAATGCTCCTCAAATTTTTACTCTCTTAAAATAAACGAACATACCGTGTTTCCCTGAAAATGAGACCTACCACTGTAATAAGCCCTAGCATGATTTTTCAGGATGTGTTTAATATAAGACCTACCCCTAAAATAAGCCCTAATTAAGATTGTCAACTAGAATGATAAGACTTGCTGCCGAATGGCCATTTGGAGTACAGACGCCACTGGTGCGCACTTGATAATGAACGGATGGGACGCAGAGGTGTTTCCAAGGCACCAGGGTCGGGTTATATACTGGCCAAGACCTATTGACGCGTCCTCGTCGAGCGTCCTGGGCAACAGGTTCCTTCGGGGTCCTGGCTAAGGTCAGTAGGATCGCCGATTCCTCCGAAGTCGGAGAGTGTCTGCCTGTACGGCGAGGAACCACCAGTCTGCACACCAATAAGCAAGACATGGGACAACGGATACTCACGCAAACCTCAAGTCCTGTATGACACCACACTGATGTTAGACAACAGGATGTCTTCATCCGACATACAGGACTTCGCGTTGGAGCTCAAGCCAACGAACACAAGCAAGCAATAATGAACGGATGTGGTTCATAATTCAATACATCACTCATGTCAAATAAAGTTACCAATGCACTATGCGGAGGCTACATGGACAAGAAATGCTTATTTAAGGAAAGCCTTATTGCTGGACATGAGAGACTGGGACCAATAGTTCTACAGGAAATGGAGTTGCAAGAAATTTAGGCCGAAAATTCTGGATTTGGAGAGTTATGATGATGTTCCAAAAGACGATGACATGTCCGTATTTGAATAAATGTAGAATTTTGTACATGAATAAATCCCTGGAAGCCTTGGAGACTGTGGTTTTATAGAAGAATGCTGAAAATTAATTGGAAAGCCAAAATGAGCAATCAGGATGTTTTAAAGGAAGCTAAGTCGCAAAGACAACATATCACAAACATCGGAAAGAGACAGTCATCGTTTTTTTTGGTCACGTTATGAGAAGACAAAAACTGGAACATGATGTGACAATGGGAAAGATTGGAAAGAGAGATAGAGGATTACAGCTGTCAGATGATTCTTGACAGTCTTGTGTCATGGCACAGAAGGGAGTCAACACACGAATTGATCCATGACGTCAGAGATCGTAATTTGTGGAGAGGCATGATTGCCCTATGCCAGCCGGACAAGGCATTGGATGATGAATATAAACGGAAAATCATCATATTCTTTGAGTACTTCACAAGCCACACGCTTTACTTAAGAAATCTTAATATATTTTTGAAGCGTATGTTAGTCAGGTCACATTATGTATGTCCGTTGACTGGTGTATTAAGTTTTTTGAATGTCATAATACCATAAATGTAGCCTTGAGCCTGACCACGAACTTTGGTTTTATTGGGGGGAAACTATTCATGTGGTGGTTCTGCCTACATTTTCCACATATGTAGTAATAGATCAAAATATTATGGTTTATATACTGCACAAATCATAAATATTATACTTATTTTCTTTTCTAACTCTTTCAGTCCCATGCAATTATTTGAAATGAAAATTCTGTGTCAAAATGAGTTAAAACTGATATTTGTCTGGAGCTGAGTTACGGCAACAACTAGGACAGAAACGTTTAATTAGGAGAGGACAGAAATATCTGATGTAACTACCAGCACATAAGTGTTTAATTAACTACCAGGACATAAATATGTAATGTAACAACAAGGAAGGGATATTTAACATAACAACAAGGAAGGGATATTTAACATAACAACAAGAACAAGGATATGTCATGTGACTACAAGGACAGAAACATTTAATGTAACAACCAGGACAGAGTGAGTAAAGCACACAAAAAAATGTCTGACACAGTACAGAGTTTTGGTTTAAAATAGGTAAATATAATTATAATACATAAATACTAGTAAAAGAAATATAATGATAGAATATATTAAGAATTATCAACACTTTATTCCGTTGCAGCCAGTTATAAAGTAAAGAACTGACTCTTTATGTGCCTTAGCATTTAGCTTTGGCATATGGTGCTAAACTAAAACCATACTATTTTATAGACTAACCCAGGCTATGATGTGGTCAATATTTGACCGCCTTCACAAATCACTTCCCATGACATTTCCTGATACTCAGTTTACGCTGGGTCGACCTGGGAGACCAGATCAATTTTGAAATTCCCCACGGATACGGATTCGAACCCTCCACTCTGGGCAGGCAGGCAGACAAACGTCTATCTAGTCACCACGTGCCGCGGATCCCCGGCCAATCATAAAATAAATCCCAAAATATTATGTCCTCGCCATTATTTAACTCCTTCTAACCCATACAGTTGTTACTTTAACTCATTATATTCCTTCTTAATTTCTGCCCCAGATAAGTTATTTCAAATCAGTAGAACTATAATTATAGCAATGGCAGTCTTAATCAGTAATTCAACATCAGCTGCTTGGGGCACAAAAAGTTACACGTCTAGCCTGAATACTGGCCACGTGTGTCAACTTAAACAAACGTGAGAACAATTAAACAAACCAAAAATAAGACACATCAGCTGTGTTTGTTGGGGCAAGCACACATTAAACAGTACAACAGACAAGTATCAAGTATGTCAACAGATACTGTGAAAGAGGTGTGACCACTTACCAAACAACTCCAAATGCACCGTATCCAATAGGTCTATCCGGAGTTTCTGAAGCGTATGCCACAGGACTGATGATAGATCCCGACACGGGAATCGCTAAAAGTCCAACGTGCTGGTTGCTGGTGACATTAGGGCTAGAGGAAGAGTTGTGAAAAGCCATAACATGCCTCGAAGTTGCTCTCTGCCCGACTACAGCCATGGCCATATTTTGCCTTAGCAGTAACAACAACACAGACGAACCCGCATAAATTTTGGGGGGAAAGCAGCATAAACTCCTGGATTTCTTGCGTGAATTCTCCGAAGCATTCAGATAAATGTTTCAGCGACGGGTTCGACAGCTAATGGAGGTGATGTGAACGTTGTGAGAGGTCTAAACAGCTGAATGATCGGAGCTGATGTGCAGACACTACCTGACTCACACGCGACCGGCCCAGCACACAAAGAAACCGGTCACGTGACAACGCTTTTACACAGTTCCCATGATGCCCCGTGTTACTAGGTTTTCATTGCAGGGTCTTAGGGAGGAAGAGAGAGGAGATAAAGAGATGGGAGAAAAGTGTGGAGAAGTTAAAGACCATTCGTTGATGGGAGGTTACTTTTGACGATCGGAGCCTCCTGTCGTGCTAGCTCCACCGCGGAGTTTATATTATTATCATCGTAGCATCTTAGAGAGAGGCGGAGATGCGACAGTGAAAAATGAGAAGGTAAAGGGGCCGGGACATTTCGCAAGAGGACAATCAGAAACATGCCGAGGGCTAACTCCACTGTGGATATTATTACTTTCATTGTAACATCTTAGGAATGAGAGAGAAAGAGGGTGGGAGGGGGCGTGGAAAGAGAAATGATACAGAAAAATGTAAGAAAGTTAAAAAGGCTGAAACATTAGTAGAAAGGGGCAAATTGTTGAAGATTGGAATCCCCTTGCTGTATCTAGGGGAGGAGAGAGCGGCGAGAGAGAGAGAGAGAGAGAGAGAAAGTGGGAGTAGAGAGCGGCGGGAGAGAGAGAGAGAAAGTGGGAGGATAGAGAAGCTGGAGAGAAAGAAAGAGGGGGGGGGGGTTATATTACTTTAATTGCAGTATATACCTCAGAAGTCGGAGTGTTTTTGCCTGATGGCGAGGGACACTTGTAACAGGGAAAGCTAATCCACTCACAAAAACCGGACCAGTGTATTAGAAGTAGTAGCACGCGTATGGGCTACGATTTAGTTCAAAGCGAGAGCATGTAAAACAATGTGCGCCTCTTAAGGAGGGAGGAGAGAGAGTGATATATATATATATATAGATAGAGAGAGAGAGAGATTAAAGAAACAGATTGGACGGAGAGATTAGTGAGGAGAATAAACCATTCAAATGAAAAGATACGTTAGTATACACATTAGTATGCTAATCTGCGTAGATTATAAGCGCCATGCGAATGAGTCATTCACCGCCGAACTTATATAGAAATGTTTGGAAATAGATAAAGTAAGGAAGATATGTAGCGATATCTATATAAATTTATAAATT
The DNA here is from genome assembly GCA_014155875.1 of Cepaea nemoralis. Taxonomy (NCBI): domain Eukaryota; kingdom Metazoa; phylum Mollusca; class Gastropoda; order Stylommatophora; family Helicidae; genus Cepaea; species Cepaea nemoralis. The sequence continues at coordinate 24,342 of JACEFZ010012665.1, read as the reverse complement.
ATTTTAAGTAATAATTTCTAACAGCATTTCTGTGAAGAAATAGTCAGAAATATTATTATCTTGGCTTTACAACTTTACACGTGTTGTATGTATATGTGTGTGTTGTTTGTTAACGGCACATACAACGTTATTCCTTAATTAGGTCAGTCGGAGAGTTGAAAGAAAGAATGGGGACAAAGAGTAAGGGTTAAAATTGTATTGGCTTTGTAAAGTGCTGGATGGCTTCGGTTCTCGGCGAATCCAGCCAAGGTCTCATCGTTACAAAGCCGACGGGAAATGTTTGCATCAATCACAGCACACGGAAGAGTTCAGACAACTGGATCCGGGTCGTGTAACATTTTGCTGGCTTGGGCGATCCTGACTAAGGGGTGGTGTGTAAGTACAAAGATTTTAAACACAGAAGCGACAAACAATATGTTGAACCATTTACTGCCTTTCATGTTTCGCTGTATTCAGTCAGGTGCATACTGCAGAGTTATATATCGTATGTAGTGAATAAATGAATATAATTATATATATACTGGCACCTTATATATCGTATGTAGTGAATAAATGAATATAATTATATATATACTGGCACCTTATATATCGTATGTAGTGAATAAATGAATATAATTATATATATATACTGGCACCTTATATATCGTATGTAGTGAATACATGAATATAATTATATATATATACTGGCACCTTGCCGTTTTGACAAGCGATAGTTATTGTGCTTTAAAACAAGGACATAATAACCTGTCCATAGCACTATCGCATATCCTTTACAGGACATCGCTGTCAACACCAGCATGTTACCGCTGTCGTTGATTTCTTGGCAAGATTACGCTCAATAGTTTGCCATTGCTTTCTGAACGGCCGGCTCATTTATCCCGAGTTACCAACGCGGCGAGAACCACTTCCAATTCTCGCGCGCTGTGTGACCTACTCTACGTGGATAAAGAGGATAGAACAAAGTTATCTAGTTGCATATTCTTTAGGGCACGCTGCGAATTTTTTTTGCTGTTGCGATCTCTTGGCAAGTTTACTTTCAGTAGTTTGCTTTTCTGAACGATCGGCACCCATACTATTTCTTAAAAATACCAACGCAAGGCGGTCTGTTGCCCGCAGCTGTGTTTCGAAAGCGGGTATGCGAGATTACGAACTGCGTCCATATTTCCTTCGCCACGTAGCCGGCGATAGCACAAAGCTTGGGCTGAATTGTAGAGACTTCTTCTTCTTCCTCTTCTTCGTTCATCCGGAGTTTTTTTTCCGGATGTGATTGCGTTGTGCCTGTTTACAGCAGAGCTGCGTTCTTGCGCCGTTAGGCCGACACATCCGACGGGCATGGGTATAAATGAATAATACTTTAGCTAAAACACTTAAAACGCATACAGGTGTTGTTCGAATGTAGAACATTAGTTATCACCACGGCAATTTCAAATTTAATGCAAACTCTTTCTGTTTACATAAAACCGGCTGAACCGCCTAATTGTTAACGCCTCACTATATTTGAGCAATTGTGTACCATTCGTCAACTCTTATTGTTCACAGTGCGCTAGACTAATTAGCAGGCAATTACCATAAATCAGCATACCTTGGGATGCACATTAAGGCATTCCACGGGAACTATGTTTTCATCATTCTTTTACAAAATCACATATCGCAGGCTCTACATACTTTCTCACTTATCTGTTAATTGTCCGTGATTCACTTCCATACATCAGGACTGGTTCAATATAGCTCTTAAGAGCTAGTTTCCTTGGCCTGATTTGACAAAGATAGAACTAACAGACTAGTAATGTGAAAATACAAAAACGTGACATGTCAACACTAAAATAATGGTGTACAATCTAAACAAATCAATATTGTAGGCAACCACAGAGTCCATTCCAAGAGAGGCTAGAAAATATTACAAACCACAGTGGGCTGAAGAAGTACACATAATGGAGACCAATGTCAAAGATCCCAGAAAGTCAGCATAAAGACAAGAAATAATTGAATTGAGCATTCCGATCAAAGCTAACTCTGCAAAATATAAAAGAACAATTAAATTAAACAAGAGATTGATGGGGGATAAGAACAGAAGACCTGAATTTATACAGGGGTGGGAACATGGTATACTAAGTAATAAATACCATGAATAATTGTCGACGATAAGCGACACACACACACACACACACACACACACACACACACACACACACACACACACACACACACACACACACACACACAAACCAAAAATAATAATAATACGAGGAAACACCATGCTTGCAAGGGAACGCTGCAAATGCTTTGCTAGTGTAAAGTAAAATAATTTTACAATAGAACAGAAACAAGCATTCAAACAAGAATAAGAAAAATAAGTCATAAAAGCACAGAGATAGCTGCAGAACATATGGTGACTAATTGGAATAAAACTGAAGAAATGTAATAGTGAGAACCATATAAACAAAGGAAATCACCAAATAATGGATTGAATTGCAAATGAAATGCTAACATTGACTGGGATACTAAAACAAAAGAAACTGCGAGGAACCTAAAATTGCAATTGGAATAGAGAAATATTAACACGTGGATTGAAGGAAATTATACGGTTGCTGCAATAGAGAAATTACTAAATACCAGCTATAGTACATGTGGTGCTGTTGACAGATGCAAAATAAGTACTCGGGGCACTCCTGTCTGGGAAATTGCCATTACTAAGGACCATACTTTCTGAAATTAGCACTCAGCGTAAGGTCACCATACAGTGGATACCATCTCACCGTGGAGTAACCTAAAACGAGAGAGCTGATCGATTAGTTAAGGAAGGAGCAAAAGAAGAACAGCCTGATGTACCCGTTACATACCACCAAAAGAAAAGAATGATCAAATCAGTCAGAAAGCCACCAAAACCTGCTCAAGGGAAACATGGACTGGCCAATATTTAAATTTTCAGAGCTTCGCACCTATCCAGTACAAACGGGGCCTAGTACGGACCCTGTTTGACCGTGCTAGTAAGATATGCACCCAGGACACACTGACAGAAGAACTTGAAACTCTGACGAATGCCCTAAACCCGAATCGAAGTATATTTACCAATTTACATGCAGGTGCGAGGCCATCTACAAAGGTAGAACAGAGCGACAGTTACATAACAGAGTGTTGGAACATATTCCGAACTGGGTGGACAAGATACTGCACACAGAAGATGGTAGCCTAGTTAGGCCGACACACCGGAACAGTGCTGCTTCATCGATCGCGAGACATGTGCTCGAGAGTGGTTGAAAGAGACAGTGCTTTCCGTGTGTTGTTCAACACACAGAGTAGTCGGTTGTTAAGGTTTGCTGTAGCCATAGTGATCAACCTGCGTAAGCCAGCCTTGTGCAAGGAGAAAGACATGTTAGTCAGTTTAAAATTACCGTGGTAGACAATCGACATTACTGTGCGAATATGTGTATATTTCAGATTGAAGGATTTATCTAATTATTTCACTTTATGTGGTGTGATTTCTGCAGTATGTAACTGACGAGATGCAGCGAAATATGCCAGGCAATAAATCGTGCAATCTATTGTTTGTGTCCTCGTTATACAGTAATGTATGTGCAACTGCTAGCCTTCTAGTGACCGCTGCATCCATCGACGATGAATTGTAACTTTAGTAGCTGACTGTTTTGTTGACATTCTGACAGTGACCCTATGCGTATATAGTCTGTGCGTGCTGTTGGTTTTTTGGGACTGTTGTCTTTTCTACTTTTCACATAGGGCATTGAGGAGCGTTTCGTGTGATATTCGCTGGCACAGGAGCGGTGCATTATGGGATGACCCTTTGTCGTGATGTTGAAACTGCGACTAATGACTATATCGGTCCAGAAGAAAGGAAAAGGCTTGGCAGAACTACACAGATATTGCTTTTGATCCTTGCCTGATATGGGAGACACAGACTGAAACAAATCAAACAAAAGAATGGCAATCTTGAAAAAGAGAGCAAGTTTAAAAAAAAAGAAAAGGTTCACGAGAAAATATATAGTGGATGAATAAGGCCAGTCCATGAATATGATATTGCATCTTGAGCAACAACAGATAAGTGGCAATTTAACAAAATGGAGTCCAAAACTATAGAATACGAATCATAACTGAGGGCATGAAGACAACACTTAATAACTAGCAGGGAAAGATTACAATGATACAGCCAATACATAATAGAAAAGATAGCCGAAAACAGCAACAAGCAGAAATATATTTTTAAAAGGGTTTAACTGATTCAGTGATGCCAAACAAGAAGTAGGTGTGGACCAAACAAGGTACACAATCACATGTAAATATCCGTTCACTGAGCATTGCGATTGTGGGAAATAACTATGATACAAAACAAATAACACGATGTCCCTAGTGTGGCGATATATCATCCTTCAGTCCAAATGGGAGGTCACATTTGGCGTCATATTATCCTCCGGCACTGAATCAGTTAAAAGGCAAGAAAATAAACTTCATTACACCGGGTTTTAGCCTACTAGGCTCGGTCTCTTTCCGCAGGGTGTCCTGGCGAAAGCTTCACACAAACCACGAACTCTGTAGCTCCGCGACCACCGCCACGAGTCTCCGAGACAATTGCCCTTGTGAACCGAACGACGTGTCCCGGAATCGAACCCACAACCTTCGGAGCGCGAGGGAGGCGACGTAACCACTTGGCCAAGGAGACACCACTTCCCCCCTCCACCCACAGAAGCATATAGACGTTGACCATGACCATCACATATATCATCCATGTATCAAGCCGTGTATCATCACATTTATCATCCAAATTTCATCCAATGTATCATATCATTATCATCCCAATATAATCTCATGTATCATCACATATATCATCACACGTATCATCACATGTATCATCACATTTATTATCCCATGTAGCATCCTGTGTATCATACAATGTATCATCATGTGGTTCATCATATGTATCATCCCATGTATCATCCCATGTATATTCCATGTATCATCCCATGTATCATCCCATGTATATTCCCTGTGCCATCCCATGTATCATCCCATGTATCATCCCATGTATATTCCATGTGTCATCCAATGCACCATCCTATGTATATCCTATATATATCCCATGTATATCCCATTTATCATTCCATGTATATACCATATGTCATCACATGCATGTCATGTATCATCTCATGTATATCCCACGTATCATCCCATGCATATCCCATGTATCAGAGGGAAACAACTTCGTAGAATCTGCAAAACAAAAGATCCGGACAGATCCTTTCTTCTTCTTCTTCTTCTTCTTCTTCTTCTTCTTCTTCTTCTTCTTCTTCTTCTTCTTCTTCTTCTTCTTCTTCTTCTTCTTCTTCTTCTTCTTCTTCTTCTTCTGCTTCCTCTGCTTCTTCTTCTTCTTCTTCTTCTTCTTCTTCTTCTTCTTCTTCTTCTTCTTCTTCTTCTTCTTCTTCTTCTTCTTCTTCTTCTTCTTCTTCTTCTTCTTCTCCTCCTCCTTCTCCTTTCTTCTTCTTCTTCTTCTTCTTCTTCTTCTTCTTCTTCTTCTTCTTCTTCTTCTTCTTCTTCTTCTTCTTCTTCTTCTTCTTCTTCTTCTTCTTCTTCTTCTTCTTCTTCTGCGTTCATCCGGAGTGTGTTTTTTTCCAGACGTAATTGCATTTTGCCTGCTTACTTACGCCTTTAGGCCGACACATCCGACTTCTGCGGGCATTTGTTGACCGAGTTAACCTTCCCGGGTGTTTCGAAGGACACTCCAATGTCACTCGGACGTTTTTGCGTTGTGCCCCTTTATTTGCGCCTGCGGCAGACACATCCGACTTCTGCTGGCATTTATTGACCTGGTTAACCTTCCCAGGTGGGACAGATCCTATATTTAACTGATTCAGTGCCGAAGGATACTATATGGCCAAATGTGATCTCCTATTTGGATAGAAGGGCGATATATCATCATAATAATGTCACCGTGTTATTTGTTTCGTGTCGCGGTAGCTTCCGCAATTTTAATGCTAAGAGAATGCAAATTCTTGGTTTTTCTACGAGCAGTATGAAGCTCCCCTGCCGGCTTGCTAGGCCAGTCGCAGGTTTAGGACACACATCTGACCACATGGAGTCCATCCCCTATAGCGAGCCATAGCACCGTTAGCCCATGACCTCGCGGTCATGGTTTCCCGGTCTGCACCACGTGGAGGTGGGGTTGACCTGTGTAGTCTGCGGGTCATCGGCAGGCTACTAATTTTAACTTTTCACCCCTCCTGGGAGAGGCTAGCCGATCCTAACCCTGCTGGCTGCACCTTGCAGACAAAATTGGGGGTTATAGCTGCACTAGATTTTATTAGAAAGCAGCACGTCAAATGATTTGGCCATGCAAGTAGGTTACCATTCAACAGCATACCGCAACAAGCAATGATGTCACAGACCAGACGCAAACAGAGGAAGAGGCCGCCCACGTAAACGTTGGACGGAGGGAATAGCAGAGTCCATGGGAATATCGATATATGAAGCCCATAATCAGGCACTCTCAAGATGTTTATACTTCACCTCGACACCGCAAGGTACAAGAGGAACATGATGAGATGAGATGAGATGAGAATGCAAATTTACATTGTAAAACTTGTTCATTTGGTCGTGTACCATGTTTAATCCGAACCTGCTTTTTTTTTTGCTTGGCACTGAATCAGTTAGCGTATCAATGCATACAGGTTCCCAGTTTGGATATAGCTACAGCAGCGCCTGCCTGGCATTTTCTGGGACCCATTTTCTTCTGGATCAGCCAACGAGCCCAAGTCAATTTAAAAAATCAGACTCTATTGGAATTCGAATTCATGACAGTCGAACTTTAAGGCGATTTTCGTTTAAATCAGGGGAAACAACCAAATGTAATATTATGCATGCAGTCATGAGTAATGATTTCTTCTTCTTCTTCTTCTTCTTCTTCTTCTTCTTCTTCTTCTTCTTCTTCTTCTTCTTCTTCTTCTTCTTCTTCTTCTTCTTCTTCTTCTTCTTCTTCTATCAACGTATCCTATGCGTCTATTCCAGCAGGGGTCTCAAGTAGGATTACCTCTGAAGTCGGAGGCTTAAGGCGAGGGACACTGGTAATTGGGAAAGCTAATCCACAGGCAACATTCAGTCCAGTACTATTATAAGCTACCCTCGAGTACAACGCGAGCGAGTGCAAAACAACAAAAAACAAACAAACAAATAACAGGATGGTTCGTTTGGGGCCTTCACCAGTCACCCAAAGTTTATCTTGAACCGGCCAAATGTCCTCCCTCAATTCGGCCAAGTCAAGGTAGTCTTGTAGGACCAGCTTTGGTTTTTGTTTGAGTGGTCCGTATCAACAAGAGCCAGAGCCAGTGAGGCCTATTTCGTAGAGGTGTGGTCTGGGTTCACAATGTCTTCTGAACCTAAAGATTTTAGTCTATGCATATCAAGCTCATTTATTGTGTTTATTTATTTTTATATTAATTTATAGTTGTTTAGTTTTTATTTTATTTTATTTTTTTAATTATTTATTTTTATATTAATTTATAGCTTTTTAAAAAGTTTTTATAGTTTTTTGTTTCTTTCTTAGAAGTTATGTAATTTATCTCGATCAGTCTGTAACATTACTAAACCAGCTGAACAGCGCATACATGCCTTTGAATATAAAAGTTATAGACGGGTTCAACGAATATCTTGGATACTTCTTCTTCTTCTTCTTCTGCGATCATCCGGAGTTTTTTTTTCGGATGTGATTGCGTTGTGCCTGTTTACAGCAGAGCTGCGTTCTTGCGCCGTTAGGCCGACACATCCGACTTCTGCGGGCATTTGTTGACCGGGTTAACCTTCCCGGGGGTTTCTTAGGACGTTTGACTCACTGTTGTGGTGTTATCCCCCATCCCAGCTGGCCCATATAGAACAGCCAAAGATCCTGGTCAGCCCTCAAGGGAAGGCAGGGGCAGACCATGTCATTCCCCGCCATCCAAGGAGGCTTCCATACTTGCAGAGCCGATACATAGCGCTCTGGTACTGGGCTCACCCAAGGAATCGTCACGTCCTGCACATGGCTGCTTAGCCTCACTTCCGTATATTGGGCCTTCCGTTCACCATAGGCTGTTCTTCCGGAAACCAGAAGTATGCAGTCTGCAGATGACATCCACACAGTGAGCTTTCGATTCGGACTTTCCATGTAATGGATTTGCTAGCCAAGCAATATTCCATTTCGTGCCACTAGGACACTTTTCCACCTTTTATGAAGCCCACACAGCGAGCTTTCGATTTGGACTTTCCACATAATGGATTTGCTATCCAAGCAATAGTCCATTTCATGCCTCTGGGTCTTCATGCACCTTTAAATGTCAACCTGAATGTAGTTAAAGTAAGCTGCGGTCAACTTGAGCTTGTTGACATCTCCATAGAGCTTGTCCTCAAATGAAGCAGGTGTGGGCCAAAATATCTTTCTCTGTTCTGCATACGTTGGGCAATCCTGCAGCAAGTGTTTTGCTGTCATTTTTCCAGTTCTACAATTACATTCATCGGTATCTCCTATCTTTAGTTTATTGAACAAGTGGTATTTCAGCCTGTTATGTCCTGTGCGGAGTCTGAAGATTGCTACTTGTTCTCTTCGGTCGAGTTTGTAATATGCATCATCCTTCTGGTGGCCTGGATGCTCTGATTCCCATTTGGTTCTATAAGTGCTTTTTATCAACCTCTTTGCCTCATTATAGGTTATGTCTATGTCAGGCTGTGGTAGTCGTCCGCCCTCTTTTGCCAGTCTGTCAGCCTCTTCATTTCCAGGTATACTGCAATGTGATGGGATCCACTGTATTACAACTTTTTTGGATTTCTGGCATAGACCATGGAGTGCTGCTCTTAGGTCAGCTAGTTCTGTGCTGTTTTTGCTCTTCAGTATTGAGACAGCTGACTTTGCATCTGTAAAGATAGCTATTTGCGTGTCTTTATTTTCCTCCATCAAAAGCATTTCTGCTGCAGTTTTCAGAGCCTCTACCTCCGCTTTGAAGTTACTTGAAAACTTTCCAGTTGCCACTGAATGTGTTTTTTTCACTCCATTTTTTAAATTTAGGAGAATTCCTCCTCCTCCATTCTCTACTGAATTTTTGGCTGATCCATCTGTATATGCATGGGTCCAATTGCTGCTTGGGTAATGTTCTTTTATGTAGTTTAGGGTTATTTCTCTTCTTTCGGTTTCATGCTGAGTGTTCTTTTTCTCAATACCAGGAATGTTTTCTATCATCTCAGGCAGTTGCTGCTGTCTCCAAGCTGGGAACTTGTCTGCATTGTAAATGGGTTTGACTGTTGATATGTTAAGTATGGGATCTGCCCTAATCTTTCGTTTTGCAGTTTCTACAAAGTTGCTACGCTTCAGTCTTCCCTTTCCAAAACCACTAAACCTTTTATACATAGGGTGGTCTGTCAATCTTCTAAATTTTTCAGCTTGTTGCTGGGCTCTGCTATCTCTTCTATCCTGCATTGGTTGTAAACAAGTGATCTTTTCTAATTCATTAATAGGTGTTGTCTTCAGGCTTCCAGTTATGATTCGCATTCCTTGGTTTTGGACTCTACTTATTTTGTTAAAGTTTGACTTAGCTGCTGTTGCCCAAGCTGCAATGCCATATTCCAGTGCTGGCCTCACCCGTCCAGTATATAACTTCTTGAGAACTTTCTCATCTGCTCCCCACGTTGTACCAGCAAGCTTTTTCATGATTGCCATTCTTTGCCTTGCTCTTGTTCGATTTTTCTCAACCTGTGTCTTCCATGTCAGGCGACGATCAAAGGTGACTCCTAGATAGTTTGGATTTTCTTCATGGCGCAATATTTTTCCATTCAATACCAGCTTAGGTTGCTGAGTTTTAGTTGAGAGGGAGAACACTGTGCATAGTTGTTTTCTCCTCACTTATCTTCACTAGCCATGATTTTGACCAGTCCTCTAGCGCTAATAGGGCTTGCTGTATTCTGCTGTTAGCTGTCACTAATATATTCTTCAGATGTCCATATGGCTAGGTCATCTGCAAAGGATGATGTGTGTACTCTGGCTGGAAAATTTTCCGTGATGTCGTTTATATATGCTAGGAATAATGTTGGTGAAAGAACTCCTCCTTGGGGGACACCTTGCTCCAACAGCATCATTTTGCTGGTTTGTCCTTGTACTTTTGTCCTGGCAGTTCTGTTCTCAAGGTAGTGGCTGATCCATTTGTACATTTTCCCACAGACATGCATTTTTTGTAGTTTTACTTTCAGTCCTTCCTTCCATACTTTATCAAATGCTTTTTCTAAATCTATCCAGACCGCTAGTGTGTGCTTTTTCTCTTGGAATGCATCCTCTATTTCCTGAGCTATATAGGTTATTTGATCTTCAGTGGATCTGTACTTTCTGAATCCTGCTTGGTGAGGTGTTAAGAGTTGGTTTTCTTCCAGATGCCATGTTAGCCTGCCATTGATAATGCGTTCCATTAATTTTCCTACACAGCTAAGAAGACTGATAGGTCGATAGCCATTTGGTTCTTCCAGGTCTTTTCCTTTCTTTGGGACTGGTATTAGTATAGCTTCCTTCCATGCCTGAGGGACTATTCCCCTCTTCCAGCTGTAATTTAGGACTGCTAGTAGTTTCTTTTTTGCCTTAGTGCCTAGTCCTATTAGCATTTCATTTGTGATTCCATCCTTTCCTGGTGATGTCTTCTTTTTTAGGGTATTCATTGCCTGTTCCATTTCTTCCATTGTTAGATTTGCCATCATATATTCTGCTGCTGTCTCTGTATATCTATGATGTATCTGTTTATCTTTGATTGCATTCTTCTGTTCGGCTGTAATATCAATGTGGTTTGCACTGGCATAGTGTTCCATTAGTGCATTTGCAGCCTTTTTTCCTGTAAGCAAGGCATTTCCTTGTTTAATTGTTATTTGTTTGTTTCTAGGTCCTTCATTGTTCATGGCTTTCACTAGTTTCCATAGTTTGTTTCCATCCCTGTCAAAATTCAGGTTTTCTGTTTTTTTCCTCCAACAATCTCTTGTTGTTTGATTTACTGTTCTTTTATATTTTGCTGAGATGGTTTTGAGAGAGATGTTCGCTTCAGTTGTTTGTTCTCTCTCTGCGGTCTTCCTAGCATCTTCAACTTTGTCCTCCAAAATTTGTAGTTCTTCAGTCCAGTATGGTTTGTAATTTTTCCTTGCTCCTCTTGGAATAGACTCAGTGGCCGCCTGTATTATTGCTCTGTTTAGACTTTCCACCATTTGCTTCATGTTGCCATATCGTGTATTTATGTTTTCACAATATGTGTCTGTTAGTATGGCAAATCTGTCCCAATCTGCTCGTTTGTAATTCCAACGGGGCAAAGGCTTTTGCTCCTGTGGAACATACTCCATATTTATTACAAGCTTGATTGGTCTGTGGTCACTACCTGCTAATTGGTCAAGCACATGGCGATCGATTTTGTGGAGGATGTCTCCTGTGCAGAAAGCTAAGTCTGGAGTAGAAGTGGTAATCCATCTTCTGGAGTAAAAGCTCGGTGTGTCATCCGCTTTGTTGAGTAGATGGAGATTTGAGTCTATTTCCCAGTCCTCCACTTCATCTCCTCTTTTGTCAGTATCTGGGTATCCCCATCTTTCTGAACGGCTATTAAAGTCTCCGACAACAATGCAATTTGTGTCAGTTATTTCCATGTTTGAGAGTGTAAGATCCTTATCTGCCGGGCTATACAGATTGTAAATTCTTATTTTCACGTCCTTTATCATTATATCAACACCTATAATTTCCGTTTGGTTGTCAGAGATCACAGATACTTCGCTGCAAGGTATTGTATTTCGTGTAAGTATTAGAACTCCTCCTTTGTGTCCTTCGCGGTCGAAACGTGTGGCCTGATATCCCTTGACTGAAAATGTGCGATTGGCGTTGAGGTGTGTCTCTTGAATGCATGCCACATCTATTCTATCTTTATGAAGACGCTGTGTTAGGGAGGCTTTCTTGTTATAAACTCCTTCTGCATTCCATTGTAGTATGTTGAGTGTCCGGGGTGTTTGGTCAATAACTCTTAACCTACTCCTCTGTGCCTTGACTCCACAGCACAGGGGAAGGTGACCACCAGTAGTCATGGGTGGACCCCCTCGAGGCAGGGGGCCCGGCACTATCACCGCCTGATGGGACTTCACGGGATTAGCACCATAACGATTTATTTTCATCTGTGGCATCATGAAATGATAAAGTTACGTTGCACTTCTTTGTCAAGCCTGTGGCTCAGTACATCCGATTTCGACAAGCATTTGTTCGGGATGCTTTCCCTAGCCTTTGACTGTCCCCAGTCTACCTACAAGGCAGCAGGTTTGTGCGTCACTTCGTCTGGTCCCTCTCCCTTGACCTGTCCGACATGGGTGACCCTACCAGTAGCTGTGCTACCGTCGGCATAGCTCTTGGGGTCATTGGAACGCTCAAGCCCCTCTACCTCGTCAAGGTGGACGCACGGCAGAGGGGATATCTTGGATACAGAAAAGAACAAATGCGCCCATATGACAAGAGCTGAATATAAAAGAGGGTTGGCCACTAAAGACGATAAAACAAAGAAAATTGAAATAATTTGGTCAATTGACACGTCATAACAGTTTGGAGAGAACAGTCATAGAGGGATAAATGCCCGGGAAGAGCGGAAGTGGAAGGCCAAAGAGAAGATGGGTGCAGGATGTGGCGGTTGATCTCCAGATGGTGTATCAGACGCAGGACATCTTACTTATGATGGAGAAGTTTTCCGGAAGGTTGTTCTGAGAGCTGGGTTCTGCAAAGGTCATGCTACTGAATGAATGCATGCTACTGAATGAATGAGTGAATGAATGAATGAATGAATGAATGAATGAATGAATGAAATGAATGAATGAATGAATGAGTCTGTTATATGTCTTCAAAGGTTGTTATTGGCTTCTATATGTCCTTAACACCTTTTTGTGACAAAAACAGTTAACTGATAGCATCACGATTTAGCAAGTTCGTCTGCACAGCTTCGATACATTAAGCCATCACCCGTACACGACCGTGTCCTTCCCTGTCATGTGACCTGCTGGTCTGTGATTCTCACGGTGTATGCATTCACAGATTCAGTGCCAACCAAAAAAGTAGGTTTGGACCAAACAAAAATGGATGGCGGAAAATTTGAAATAAGGGCGTGTCACATTTGTGACATAAAAGTTGTTAATATGGTAGCAGGCATATTGTATTATATATCAAATTAAAGGGGGTTTCAAAGGGATAAATACTCTATTGATATTTAAATTATAGTCTGATTTATAAGCCCATGGCAGTTATGAGAAGTGTTAATAAAACGATTTATTATCCCATGGCATTTAATCAGTTAAATATCACCGGAGATAAAGATGAACCCTATGTCAAACCGAGATCTCTCTGAGGATGGTCAAGCCACTGCCTCGCCCCTCCGAAGCTTTGTTTTCCCACTCCACCATTTTTGGGTATATTCTGTGAGCTTTGGGGTTCGTCGCTGGTGCTCTGTGCGACGCTCTTGACATCTCGCTCTTCGGAAAGGGACCGAGAAATGTGGAAAAGCTCTCAGTGCTAAGAGAATCCGATCGTCTTGCCGTTAAACTCCTAAATTCCATTAATCTGATGAGTGTCAATTCATACATGTGAATGTATTTATGACGCTATATCAATGGACAGTCAGAAAGACCAATGAGCAAGTCCTATAAGAAATAAATGAAAACCGTAAACTGATTAGAGAAATCAGACGTAGACAGTCACAAATTTTGGCCCCTAATGAGAAGAAATAAACTGGAGAACTTGGTGACAGCTGGCAAGATCGTGTACAAAAGAACAAGGAGAAGGCAGAGAAGTAAATACCTGAATGGCTTGGCCACGTGGTATAGCTGAGACAACAACACAGAGCTGATCCACGACTATGGTAATCGTGTAAGATCGCGAAACATGGCCGCCCACGGATATCGGCACAGCACGTGATGCTGATATCGATGCCCTCAAGAGTTCTATAGCAATTGTTACTTCTGTGAAATGTAGAATCGTTTACTTGCCACACTAAACAGAGGTAAAAGACTATTTTCTCGCCTTAAAGCGCACCGACGGGCATTCGGTGCTAGACCCATACATTTAGAGTGGATCATACACTTCCCGCCGGTCTCCCTGGCCTAGGGTTTAACGTCTGTCTCCGTAATCCCGTATATCCTCGTGAGGAACGTAATCTACGCGAGAATCGGTAGCGGTTCGTAGCTTACGTGGTATGTGAGCCGGTCGCTCAGAAAGCAATGGAAAAGTACTGAGCGTAATCTTGCCAAGAAATCAATGATCAGCTGAAAGATGCTGATGTTGACAATGATGTCCTGTAACAAGGATATGCGAATCAAAAAAAAAAAAAAAACAC
>JACEFZ010012665.1:0-5000 GCA_014155875.1 Cepaea nemoralis | reverse complement strand
TGATTTAGTGTCGTTTTTTGTACACCAGTTGCCACATACGTGTAGCCTGCTGCTGTAATAGTTGTCACCTTACATGTAGCTAATTCTACGTTGTCACATTAAACTGGTGACCCTGTCAAGGGTGTCAAATTAACTTGTGACCCTTCCAGTTGTTGCATTAAACTGCGACCCTTCCAGTTGTCACATAACTTGTGACCCTCCAGTTGTAGCATTAACTTGGGACCCTTCCAGTTCACTAACTTGTGACACCTCAGTTGTGCATCACGTGTGACCTTCCAGTTGTCACATTAACTGTGACCCTCCAGTGTGACAATACTTGTGACCTTCCAGTTGTCACAGTAACTGTGACCCTCAGTTGTTACATTACACTGGTGACCCTTCCAGTGTCACATTAACTTGTGACCCTTCCAGTTGTCACTTAACTTGTGACCCTTCCAGTTGTCACATTAACCCACTGTCCTAGGTATCTGTGTTTTGTTCGCTCACTTTGAACTCGAATAGTCCATTCACGTGTATTACTTTAGTGCACTGGACTCTTTTTGTGTGTGTGGGTTACTTTTCCCTGTACCCAGTATCTCTCGCCATCAGTGAACCTACTCCACTTCAGAGGTACTTGTAATTTACGTCCCCAGTCAAGGATGAGAAGTCAACATTTAGTCCCGCCGGTATAGTGGTGAACCGCTACCCGGAAGGTTAACCCGTCAACAATGCCCGCAGAAGTCGATGTCGGCCAACGGCACAGAACACAGCTCTGCTGAACAGGCACAACGCAGTCACATCCAAAATAAATCCGGATGACGAAGAAAAGAAGAAAGAACCCGCTACCTTGTACAGCAACCGGAAAGAACGAGTACTCTTATTTATTCAGCCAAGCTGACCTCCATTTTAGGTTGGTTTTTGTTTTGTTCGCATATCCTTTACAGGACATCGCTGTCCACATCAGCATCTTTCAGCGCTTGTTGATTTCTTGCAAGATATACTCAGTAGTTTGCCATTGGTTTCTGAGCACCGGCTCACATACCCGGAATTACTGATGCAGCTAGAACCGCCACAGATTCAAACGCACGTCACATTACTCATAAGAATATACAGGATTGTGGAGAAAGTCACAAACTCCTCAAAAATCAGTCCAGTGCACTATAAATAGCATTTGCATGGACTACGCTTGAGTTCTTCTTCTTCTTCTGTGTTCATCCGAGAGTTGTTTTGGACGTGATTGCGTTGTCCTGTTTATAGCAGATCTGCGATACTGCGCCTTTAGGCCATCACATCAAACTTTTGTGGGCATTTGTTGACCAGGTTAACCTTCCAGATGCTTGAGTACAAGCGAGTGATCAAAAAAAAGGCAAACATACCACAAGTAAGAATGGATGTTGCGACCAAAAGCACACAAACAAGAAACACACCCGATGCAACTACATGAAAAACTACATGAACCACAATATCTTGACAGGCTACAAAGATGAAATGGGAAACGTAGCAGTTCAGGGGAAGGGGTGACGATAAATGGAATTAGTGGAACTGCAGTAAGCTTTAATACAGTGAATGAGTCACCACAAAACGAGTAGAAGATATTGGAAGCAGACCCTGAGCTGAAGTCGGATGTGTCGGCAAAAGGCGAAAGTATAGCAGCTCTGCTGTAAACAGGCACAACGCAATTATGTCTGAAAAAACCTCCAATGAACGCAGAAGAGAAAAAGAAGGAAGCAGATCATTTTGCTTATTTCGATAGTATGGGCACACAGTGTTCAGAAGCAAAGCAAGCTAAAGTTGTTGCATATTCTCTAGAGGAAGTATCATTCAATCCCAGCATTTTTTGGCTGTTCATGATTCCTGGGCAGTTTACATTCGTAGTTTGCCATTGATTTCTGAATGACAGCATCCATACCATTTCATAAAAAACCACACAGCTGTGTTTCAAACGCGGGTAATTGGATTATGAATAGCGTCCTTAACCCCTTCGCCACAGAGACTGAACGTAAATATTGCCTAGAATCGCACATGGCCCAAAACATCTGGGTTGATTATGACATCCTGTAAAGGACACATAATAAATTGAACTAGTTTGTTTGCCCTGTGGGTTTCTGAGATAGGACTTTCCAGTTATACGATGAGGGGGCTTCAAATGAAACCTTAAAAGTGTGATAGAAATTACAACAACCATGTCATTACCTTGTACCTGTCAGTACTGTTTTTAAGGATGTCAAGTGTTAAGCATGTCACATCACGGTGCAGATGAACACGATGATGTCATAAGGACAGTTTAAAGATGACCGACCAATTTTGACATGCACCAAATTGCAAATGAAAGTCTTAAATGTATTTTTTTGGGGGTGTGTGATATATTCTGAAAAAGTAAAGAACGAATTGTGTAATTTTTCGATGTAGTCACCACTGCTTTCAATGCAAGTCTCCAGCGCCGATAAAGTGCTTGAATTCCTGTAGAAAAAAAAAATTCTCTTGGTCGTGTGTGTAACCACTCATGCACCACCTACTGTACCTCTTCATCAGACAGAATCTTTCCTTCCAATGACTCTTTGACTTGTCCGAACAGGTGGAAATAACTTGGGGCTGGTTCTTGACAAGCATCAATGTGTTTCAGTTTTTGTAAGTAAGCTGCCAGTGCACTCACCTTGCAGACACTTTGCAGTACTTGTAGCACATCATGGATGAACAGTCTGTCACAGCAGTCACACCATTGTCGGAACATCCTACTCTATCTCGTACGTGTGTTTGCTAGACTGCACAGGCACGCTAGCACTCTACCGAGCTTGCATAGTACATGGTCGTGCAATGATGAATTTATATAGGTTCACCCCTCACTGAGTCAAGAAACGGATATAGACTGGCTGCTCCTCTTGTGTGCTATGTCAATGTAGTTGGCTGGTGTGCTGGGGCCATACTGTAATACTGTCTGTGTATGATGCTCACTATTTTCATCTGCAACCGCGCTGATGTCCAGAGCTGCACACTGAGCACATCTTGACATCTCTTAACAACAATATTGCAGGTTAGCAAGGCAATGTACATGGTTAGTGTATAATTTGTGTCACACTTTAAGGATGTCTTCATGCGTCGTAGTGATCAAGCATGCGCTGTGAATCGGCGTCCGAAGGTGCTGGGATTTGATTCCGTGCTGCTGGCTCCTCGGTTCACAAGTGCATTTTTTCGGAGACTCGGCGTGGTGGTCATCGCTGGAGCTAGGTTTTGCTTTGATGGCTAGGGACTCTGTTAATGAGGGAAAGCCATCCACACACAAAATCAGTCCTCACTACTATAAATAGTGTTAGTGGACTACACTTGCAGTTTAAAGCAAGCGAGTGCAAAAAAAACCAAACTATTTATTTCGTTTTCATGATTCTGATTATCACGTTCTGAGTTAATTATTTTTGTCTTAAAACCCTCTCTTGTGTCAACACAGAACAATGGCGTTTATGAGAAAAGTAAGTTTCGCAACGTCTTCGGTCAGCCTTCAAAAGGGATCAGTGCTATGAGCCATCCGTGTGACCCGGACGTCATGGAGTCCACATACTGTGCTGTCAATCCAAATACTGGCGTGATCACTGAAGCTGCTGGAGGGGGGTCTTTTGGTTTTACCACTAGCACAGGTATAGTACAGATATTGTATAGTTATGGCGTAGTGTGTGTTGATATTTTATTTATATTTGTTTTTATTACTTGTGATAACCAAGCCTTGTCCTGGTGCAGGAAATAAAACCTAAAGACAGGACAGGCAGACCAGCTCAAGCTATGGTCGGCAGCTGTCTAGGATCGAAGCTCTGACAGTCGACAGTTTGGAGCATTCCTTTGCTGATCCGGCAACTTCTGCAGCTTGTCTTGTCCAGATGTATGATGTTACCTTTCCTCTGAAGTAACTAGGCAGCAAGAGAGGGACATGCTGCACGGGCAACGCATGGTCTCTAATTCTGCCCGAGCTTTGTGCTATGGAGAGTATAACTCCATTTTACCAACTATCATCTGAAGATGGCAGGTGCCATTCAGTCACTTTAATTTAGGGGTTTCTTAGGTCTTCTTTCTGCAGTGCATCCTGCATAATCATCACACAGAGCACAAACTCCACCATTTCCGTGACAACCGTCAGGTGTCTAGAACAATTACACTTTTGAACCGAAGGATGGATTCCAAAAGCAAACTCATGACCTTTGTAACAGTGGCATGATTGCTTCCCCATGGAGACCTGGAAAGACTTGCTCAGAAGAGAGTGAGCTCAGGATCTGAACGATACTCAAAGCATATGTGGAAAAGCCAGGTGGACTTTTAATCACATATCATCTTCATCATCATCAAGTGCATGTCTGCTGGCATAAGCATTATGATTCTCCACAATCTCGGTTTTTGGTGTACTGGATCATCCTGCTCCTGATATTCCTCCATGCCGCCGTCTCAATCCATCCAGCATCATTCTCTTAGTCTGCCTCTGCTTCTCTTCCCAAGATGTTTTCCAGTTGTCACATGCTCTCCAATGCCTTTTTTCTCATCAACATGACTAAAAAGCTGTTTCTCTTTCTTATTGTTGTATGTAATGTTCTAGATTTCATTAGCCTCTTTCAGGCAATCGTTGTTAGTTTATTCTGCAGTCCAGGAATTCACACATTCATCTCAGGAATCATCATACTCTGTGCTTCCAAGTTCTTTATTTGTTAATTTACATTCAAGATTCACTGCTATACAGCAAAACTGGTTCTGTATAGCACTTCAGCATCTCTGGTCTTACATTCAATGATAGTGACTTAGTTGCATAAGGTACTTTCATTTACTGAATGCCAGCTTGCTTGTGCCTCATTCTGTTCTTAATCTCTGTTGTGCACTTCCTATCTATTATCATAATGCCCCTAGGTATTTAAAATTCTCCACTGGTGTTAAGAATGTTCCTCTATTTCCATTTCATATTTGGTGTCACCTGTTTTCTTTCTTGATGTTGCCATTGTTACTGGTTTTCTTAGATATTCAAGGAGAGTCCTTCTTGCACTTTATTACTA